>WNWK01047771.1:0-13799 GCA_009830355.1 Cherax destructor | reverse complement strand
ATAAAACTGTTTATGTGTGACTGTGAGACTGGTCTTGTGTTGGATGTCATTATCTACACAGGGAAAATACACTTGATGATACCAGGCGCATGCTGGGCATTTCTGGTGATGTTGTTCGCAAGATGATGTAACCATACTTAGCAAAGGTCATATACATTGTTCACAGCAACTGGTACACAAGCCCTATGCTTGCTGATTTCCTACGTGTGAACAATACTGTATATATGGAACAGTGAGAAGAAACAGAAAACACATGCCAAAGTTCACTGGAGGAAGTGTAGGCAGCGTTTCATGCCAATGACATCATGGCACTGACATGGCATGACAAAAGGACGTACATTGCTGTCAACCATCCACAGAAACAGATGGTACAAACAGACAGAATCAGCAAGCTCAACAATCAACCTGTTGAAAACCAGCTGTTGTCATCGACTATACGAACAATATGCGACTAGTTGATAAGTGTGACATGATGATAGGCTTTGTTGACTGTGTTCGTAGGAGTCCATGGTATATAAAAGTGTTTTCCACCTTGTTGACATTGCAATGCTCAATGCCTTCAACATGTTCAAAATAAAGACTGGAAGTGAAACAATATGCGAATTCACCCTAAATGTCATCAAGCAGATAGTGAGAAAGATGGTACCACACCTATACCTGCCACTCCACAGCGACCTGTCACCCCACAACAGCGACCTGTCACCCCACAACCAGAAGGGGAAGGCCTAACCGAATAATCCCTAACTGTCACTGCCTGATACCATTACCATCTACTCCAAAGAAGAAGTACTTCTCAGAAAAGTGTGTTGTGTGTGCTAGTACACAGCGACCCCAGTGCGAAAAGACACATACATGTGTCAGCAATGTGGAGTGGCACTCTGTATGAATCCATGCTTCTTGGAGTATCATACAGGTGGACTTCTAGAAACATAAATGGGATCTGTAAATACCTTGATATATATGTAAACAATAGTATGTGATTGAACCAGGTGTACAAATTCATCAATCAGTGTGAACATGTGTGTTTGTGACAGTATGATTACTAATTCAGTACAAACATTTGTGTCTAAACAAGAATTGGCAATGATATCAAAAGATCTGCATCAAAACATTATTATCATAGCATGAAAACAACAGAAAATGGGAAAAAAAAGAAAAACATGATAAATGTTTTGTTCTGCAAGTGGCATGCTCCATGTTGCCGACACCACATCATTTAGCACCAACTTCGCTGGCTTATATCTCGTAAGTACTGGCCTCAAAAATTTTTTTATCCTATCCGTTTATAAAAATGTTTTCATTTAAAAAAAAAAAATGATTTTTTTTTTTAAATATTCACAGTACGCGAGTGAACGAGATCTCGTGTGGACAGTTAAAGGGATAAAGCAGGGATAATCATGGACAACACTACTGACCACTACCCAGCTTCCTCCTAACAAGCATTTGTAAGCAACCAATGGAATAAAATAAATTCTCTTTTCAACTCCATGATGAGGCATCAATAAGTAACTTACTGCAGAACTAAGCTCAGTTGACTGAATACAAAAACATAGACTATACAGTGAACCTAGATTTACGAGTTTAATCCATTCCGTGACTCCAGCTCGTAACTCAATTTGCTCGTATATCAAATAAATTTTCCTCATTTAAATTACAGTGGTACCTCGAGTTTCATACTTAATCCGCTCCAAGAGCTGCTACTAAAGTCAAAATGTACTAAAGTCGAAGCAATATTTTCCATAGAAATAATGTAAATCCAATTAATTCGTTCCTGCTGTCAGGAGACATGACAAAATAGTACTTCAATATGACTCTATTATCAACTCTACGGCTTATTTATCTATTACAATTCATCTAATATGACATAATATACAATATAAATAACATAAAAACCTAATATACACTCTAGAATTAATAAAATATCTATGTCAATATGTATGTGATGGCGGGGGAGGACGGCGCTCGCGGGCATTCTTGCTCTAGCTATGAAAACGTCTTCCCATTCTTTCCTCCTTCAGACGTGTTAGTATAAGAGAAAATGGAGTTTGTGAGGTGAACTGCATTAGATCATAGGAAAACCATAATGTACAAATGAACTGGTGTACATACACCATTTACATACCTTGCAGAAGATAGGCAGAGAGGCTTACGCTTAACCTGTTAACTATCCAAACGTATATCTATGTTCTCTCGCCCAGCATTTCGAATATTTTGAATTTTTTTTTTTTATAGAAATAAAGAGCGCATTTTTCTAAGTGTTATAGGATAAAAATAAAAAAAAACAGGGTCAGTACTTACCAAGATATGAGGCCGCGAAGTTGGCACTTGACGATCACCTGATGGCAACATGGAGCGCTGCTAATTGCAGAAATTCTACATACTACAGTGGACCCCCGAGTAACGAACAAACTTCATTACAGAACCCTGCTCAAGTGCCATTACCGAACGAATTTACTCCCTTAAAAAATAATGTCAAGTAGGTTAGTCCATTTCAGACCCCCAAAAATACACTTACAAAAGCACTTTCAATATTATACTTACATAATTGTACGATTTCCGGGGTGTTCGTAACTCGGGGTCCACGTATTTACCGTTTTTTTCTTCTTTTTTTTTTTTAATGTGCTTAGTTTTTATGATACAATAATTATGTTTTATAGTAATTCTTTTAATTTCATTGCCAATTGTTGTTTATTCACCAATATTATATACTAAATTATAATAATACTGACACAAACACACATGTAAACACTGATAGGTGATTTTTCTACACCTGGTTGAATCACATTCTATTATCTACAACTATATACAAGTATTTACATGTACCACTTATGTTTCTAGAAGTCCACAATTGTATAATACTCCATGAAGCATGGATTCATACAGAGTGCTACTCCACACTGGTGACATATGAATCGTGTGTCCTGCTGTTGGGGTGGTTTTGTGGTGGTAGCACACACAACACACTTTTTCTAGGAATGATTCTTCTTGGGGTAGGTGGTATTGGTACCAGGTAGTGACAGTTAGGGATGATTCGATCTGGTTGTGGTTGGGAGACATGTCGTTGAGGGATGGGTTATCATCGATATTTTCACTAATTCCTTGATCATTAGTGGCACATAGGTGTCAAACCACTAAACTCACATTCTGTAACACTTTCCTCAATAAGAGAGTGTTATACGAAGAGGCGTGAGGAATCACGAGGATGTGCCATGATGTTGACCCAAGATGGAGCTGAATGTAACTGGTGCTACTATGCGTACTCAGGCATCGCCGATTTTTCATACAGTGCACACTGAGTGCGCAGACCCATTCTCTCATGTCTAGGCCGCTCAAGCCTATTGCGCCAAATTTGAAGCCAGCAAAAATAAAACATAGATATACATTCGGAGCGCTAGCGGAAAGAATGTATATATACGTTTGGACAGTTAATGGGTTAATTGCTACACTCTTAATGCTACACATTGTCATTGAACTTAACTGCTGGTGTGCAGGAACACATTAAAATCACTAAGAGTGTGTTATTAGTCTTGAAGATGCCATATTATTATTATATTATATATAATAAACATGCTACGTAACATATAAACATATAAATTAATATAAATATGAGATGTTTTTCCAGTCGGCTTGACAGTGAACAAAAAGCATTCATGTCTGGGCTGGTAACAACAACTGGTTTGTTTACAAAACTTGCGAACCTTCTACACTCTCATGTACTCATCTTGTTTACTCATCTCTCACTCTACATTAAGACTACAAATATTTTACGTTAAGCAATGAGTGTACTGTATATGCATTTTATTGCTCTAGGGCACTTTAAAAGCCTAGTATATAATGTGTGTGGGGTAGCCAGATGGGGGTTACATACAGTGGACCCTCGCTATTCGAACGGCTCAGCAATAAAACATATCGTCATTAGAACAAGAAAATCGATATCGACATGCGAACAAAATATTGCGATTCGAACAAGTACGTCAGTGACCTGTCCGCCCAGGCGCGCTTGGGTGCCTCAGTGCGCAGGCGTAGAGAGGCAGTCCCGCATTGTTTACACTCGAGAGAACAATACCCTGCACGCTCATCCAGACTTAATTATAATTACAGTGGTACCTCGAGTTACGATGGTCCCCAAAATCGCCCTTTTATGTAAGTTTATTTTTTTAAATGCTTTTGTAAGTATATTTTTGGGGGTGTAAAAGGACTAGTCTATTTTACATTATTCCTTATGGGGATAAATTCGTTTGGTAATGGCACTTGAACAGCATTCTCGAACGAAAAAATATCGTAACTCGAGGTACCACTGTATTTGGAGTTTGTTCATTAAGTGCGACTGTGAAATAAGCTACCATGGGTCCCAAGAAAGTTCCTAGTGGTACCCCTGGGATGAAGAGAGTGAGAAACACCATAGACACAAAGAAGGAAATAATAAAAAATACAAGAGTGGTGTGCGAATGTCTGAGCTTGCCAGGATATATGGCAAAAACAGGTCAACTATCGCTTCTATCATGCTTAAGAAGGAACAAATCAAGGAAGCTGAAGTTGCAATAGGTGTTACTGTGCGAGCCAAAAATAGACCACAAATAATCAAAGATATTGAGAAGTTGTTGCTGGTGTGAATCAAGGATAAACAGTTGGCGGGTGATAGTGTGTCGGAGTCAATCATTTGTGAAAAGGCAAGGAAGTTGCATGCCAATCTTGCAAAGTAAATGCCTGCAACCAGTGTTGATTGTAGTGGTAGTGAATTTAAAGCCAGCAAAGGCTGGTTTGAGAGATTCAAAAAGCGTAGTGGCATACATAATGGGGTAAGGCATGGTGAGGCTGCCAGTTCAGACAAACGTGCAGCTGAAAAATTCATAAACGAGTTTCACGACTACTGTCACTGTAAGCTCAGTGATAGTTCATAGGGTATAACCGTTGCTCACGTGATCAACCGATGATCAACCATTAGCCCAATGTCAAAGGTCACCCATGTCAAAGGTCAACCCTTTTGAATGCTATGAGCCCTGCTCGGGGCAGTGCCTCAGTTACCATCCAGACACAGTATAGGACAGATGTAGGCCTGCTAACTCTGAGATTCCACCCTGTCTAATTGACCTTAATACACCAAGTTACCATCCCAATCTCATCTGTTCATTACCCAATCTATGAAAGAACCTCCACGCAACAAATGGTGGGACATTTGCGTGCAATGCTCTATATAACCTCAGGGCATGATCTTTCCGTGGTCGTTCAAACCGTAGAACCAGGAGAGGAACCAGAGGTCGTGGTTCCACAGCCAATAACCAGACCCAAGCTCCTTTTCCCAATTCGGGGGAATTCGAGCGCCCCAGTCAAACCGACCAGTTGTGACAATACATAAAGACTGAAAAATTGAAACCTGAACAAGTGTTCAATTGTGACGAAACAGGCCTGTTTTGGAAGTAAATGCCCAACAGGACCTACATTACTCAGGAGGAAAAGGCACTGCCAGGACACAAGCCTATGAAAGACAGGCTAACTCTCATGTTGTGTAGTAATGCTACTGGGGATTTTAAATTGAAGCCTTTACTGATGTATCACTCAGAAAATCCCAGAGTGTTCAAGAAACACAATGTCGTCAAAAATAAATTGTGTGTCTTGTGGAGATCTAGTGAGAATGCATGGGTCACAAAGCAACTTTTCAGTGAGTGGATCCATGAAGTGTTTGGCCCCAGTGTGAAAAAATACCTACAGGAAAAGGGTTTGGACCCCAAGTGCCTCCTGTTACTGGACAATGCTCCTTCACATCCTCAAAACATGGAAGACCTACTGTGTGAAGACTTCAGATTTATAAAACTGAAGTTCTTGCCTCCTAACACCACTCCTCTCCTCCAGCCCATGGACCAGCAGGTCATCTGTAACTTCAAAAAACTCTACACAAAAGCAGTGTTTGAAAAGTGCTTTGAAGTGACCTTGGACACTGAATTGACCCTTAGAGTTCTGGAAGAATCACTTCAATATCTACAACTGTATAGACCTTATAGGTAAGGCTTGGGAGGGAGTGACTTCCAGGACTTTGAACTCTGCTTGGAGACCATTGTGGCCAGGTTGTGTTCAACAGAGGGATTTTGAAGGGTTTGAGGCTGACCCTGACGACTCTGAGCCTGTTGTGGAAGGTATTGTGGCATTGGGCAAGTCCCTGGGTTTGGAGGTGAGTGGCGAGGATGTGGAAAAGTTGGTGGAGGACCACAGGGTAGAGCTAACAACTGAAGAGCTGCAACAGCTGGAACTGGAAGAGCATAAAACCAGATTTGAGGCTATTGATTCACGGGAGAAGGAGGAGGAAGTGGAGTTAAGGAGGTGCCTTCTTCAGAGATTAAGGAGATTTGTTCAAAGTGGAACGATGTTCAAAGGTTTGTTTATTAAGTGGACCCCGAGTACAACACCCGAAATCGTACATGAAGTATATATTAAGTGCAGGAAGTGATTTTGGGGTCTGAAACAGACTAACCTAGGTGACATTATTCTTAGGGAGTAAATTTTTGGTAATGGCACTTGAGCAGGTCTGAATGAAGTTTTTACATTACTCGGGGTCCACTGTACAGTGGACCCCCGAGTTCGTAAACTTCACTCCTGAAGTCTGCTCAAGTGCCATTACGAACAAATTACCCCTTAAGAAAAATGTCATGTAGGTTAGTCTATTTCAGACCCCAAAATACTTTTCCACAAGCACTTACAATATTATACTTACATAAATGTACGATTCGGGTTTAAAACTCGGGGTCCACTGTATTTGGAAAAATCAGTAACAACAAACCATAAAACATATCACAAACTCTCCCTGTAATTCAATAGAACCATCATTCCTCAATAACCTACGAAAGAATCATGATGCTCTGATAAATACTCTTTGCATGAGAGATATTATAATGTCAATAACTTATTCCTGAGATATTGATAATTATGTTTGTGTAAAAGTCTAAGGTAATGGCGTGCCAAACATCAGAGCACTATAATCCCCTATCCCCATGGGAAGCCAGAAGGCTACTGATCTGCTCCCTGCACCGCTTACCCAATACACTCCTCACAGAAGTTGCCATGTAGTGTATTTCAAGTGAAACAATCATAAAAATTGCAATTTTGGGGGTAAAAAAAAAAAAAATCTGACTAATTGCCAACATGTTCTCTTCCCAAGTGAAAGATCGAAAAAAATACTTTTTAGTAAAAACATACATGTACTTAGAAATATGATAGAAAAACGCTGATTACATCAACAGGTTGCCAGAATTATGCACTATTTTTGGTAAGAAATTTTTTCCATAATTTTTCGATTTCAATATTTTTTATCACTCAAAAGTCTCGCCCCTTAAATGCCTAGTATATAATGTAATGTTCACTCGAGGAGAAACTAAGCCAGACTGACTCACGACAGCTGCACGGGGAGGCGTGCAGGCGTGAGCAGGCGGAAAAGTCTGGTTTATGGTACGAAACACAGGGCACAGTGCAAAACTCGGGACAAAATTTAGCTGAAAAAAAAAAACGGTTCTAAACTCGAAAAGTATGATACTCAGGGCGTACGAAACTCGGGGTTAAACTGTAATTGAAATGCCATTAATCCGTTCCAGCGGAATTCCTGCTCTCAGGAGGCAGGACAAAATACTTCAATATAACGCTATTATCAACTCTACTGTTTATTTATCTATCACAATTGATCTAGCATGACATAATAAACAATATAAATAACATAGAAACATGATATATACTCTAGAATGAATAAAATATGTCATTATGTGACAAGTGGTGGCGGCCATTCCCGCTCCCGCTCTGACCATATCTTCCTGTGCTTCCCCTTCTGAGGTCTTATTATAAGAGAAAACGGAGTGTTTGTGAGGCTAACTGCACTAGATCACTAGTTTCATAAGGAAAACACTGAAACAATGTATTTATAAATAAGAAATTTACCTTGGAGAAGAGATGCAACACCGACAACATTGGAGGAGTTTGTTTCGTTTCATCCTTTTTCTGTCGCTTAACTTACTTGCTACACTCTTAATGCTTCAGAGGTCTGCAGCTTAGAAATTATTGTAACACCCTTGGCTGGCACTATAGCCTTTATCGACTCCTGCTTTAGTATCGTACATATTGTAGAAGTACTACGCTGGTACTGCCTGGCCAAGTCCACAACCCGCACACCTCGCTTGTGTTTATCTATGATTTCATGCTTTAATTCCATGGACATCATCCTCTTTTTCTTCTCAGCACTGTCCTTTGCACTTACTTTCTTAGGACCAATGGTTAGAAAAAAGAAATTTGGCAAAATAACTGCACAAAACACGAGCAAAACACAAGAGAAATACTTCCACAGCGAGGTAAACCCATGCACTGCTCAGCTTATGTTGTGGAATTTGCTGCGCCAACTAGTGACGGCGTTCTGAAACAGTGGTACCTCTACTTACGAGCAACTCCTAACTTGAACAATTATGTAAGTGTATTTTTGTAGGTGCTTTTGTAAGTGTATTTTTTGGGGTCTGAAATGGATTAATCTAATTTTCATTATTTCTTATGGGAATAACAAAAAAGGCACAATACCGTGACTGGAACAATTGTGACTTTGTAAATGGTCCAAGTCAGACCGAAACATCGTATTAAGCTCCTCTCTTCAATGTGCGGGTTGTGTGTGTATTCTTATGGGAAAAAATTCCTTCGGTATCGGCACTTGAATAGCCATCTGGAACGAATTTTGGTCGTAACTCGAGGTACCACTGTACATTGGTACCTCGGTATATGTTCAATTTGGAATAAGTCCAACTTGGTATACGTCCTGTTTGGACGCAAAATTTTTTGCTTGGTATACGACCTTTGTTTGGAATACGACTCGAGTGCTAGAACTTGTATGGGTCAAAATGAGTCACTTTACTATTGCCCATTGCATAACTCTCATTGACAAAGCCTGGCAGGAAGTTTCTTACAGAACAATGAACTATGCTTGGAAGAATTTGTGGCCAGAAGCAGTGGCTGAAAGGGACTTTGAGGCTGTGTCTATAGTGGAGGATATTGTCTCTCTGGGCAGGCCCATGGGTCTGGATGTGAGTGGTGGTGATGTGGAGGAGTTAGTGGAGGGGCACAGGGAAGAGCTGACTACTGAGGAGCTGCAGGAACTTGAGGAGGAGGAGCACAAGACTAAGATGGATGCACTCTCTTCAGGCTTGGAAGAGGAAATAGAGGAAGCCCCCTACTTCATTAATCAAGGAAATCTCTGCCAAATGAATGGACATCAAAAACTTTGCAGAGAAGTACCACCCCAACAAAGCCCAAACAAGCCGTAATAGTATTGTCTGGAATGACCAGACAATGTCACATTTCTGAAACATCCTGAGGAGAAGGCAGAAGCAAAGTTCTTTGGACAGATTTTTAGTAAAAGTCAAACCTAGTGAGCTTCAACTAGGTCCAAATAGGAAAAAGAGACAGAAAAGAGAAGGGGACTCTCCTTCCAAACAATAACATTTCTTCCTCCTCCCTTCTCAGCACTATCCTAGTAGGCACTCAACTTTTTTCAGCAAAGTGAGGTTAAATTTGCATTTATTTCATTAATTCTTTTGTATTTATGTATGTATTTTAGTATTAAGCAGTGTTTAAATTACATATTTTAGTATTAAGCAGTGTTTAAATTATTTTATACAACCCCATCAATGTATAATATGCCAATAACAATAGGATTTTTTTTTCATGGGAGCAGATTAATCTTTTTCCCTATATTTCTTATGGGAAAATTTGTTTGGTATACATCCTGTTTGGGATAAGTCCAAGGTCCTGGAACGGATTAAGAACGTATACCGAGGTACCACTGTAATTATTATTATTATTATTAATTTAGGGAACTGGAGCACAGATCCAATTCCCTAAATCAAGAGCCCCTTACCAGCATCAAGGAACCTCCCTTGAGGGGAAAGCTCACTCGTAACTCGGATTTTGGCTCGTAACTCAGAGCAAAAAATCGACCGAGAGACGGCTCGTTTCTTGAACAACTTGTATGTTGGGGCACTCGTAAGTCGAGGTTCCATTGTACAACATTGTCCCATAAAAACTAAACAGATCACTAATAAAAGACTAAGTTGCCCATGGCTTACTAACAGCATCCTAAGATCCATCAATATGAAAAACAATATAGAAGGGGCTTAACCCTTTCAGGGTCAAGAGGCCCTCTCTCAAACTCGTTCTCAGGGGCGAAAAATGTTTGAAAAAAAAAAATTATTTTTTCTTATGAAACGATAGAGCATATTTTTGCCAGTCTTATAGACCCCAAAATTTTTTTTTGCGATCAATACTCACCGAGATATGGAAACGTGAAGTTGACAGAAAGTGAGCTGCTTACGGCAACATCGCCGACTGCCGGTCACCCGGTAATAGGTTATTTTTTTTTTTTACTTTTTTCTTTTATTTTTTAACATTTTATTTTTTCAAGTAACTTTTATGGCCTGTGAGATCAATATAAGCCATATTTTGGATATATACACTCCTTGTATACTACACAATAACTGCACAAACATTGACAGGTGAACATTTTCACCTATTTTAGTCACATATTGTATAGAAATATATACATAGTATTTATAGGTCCCAGCAATGTTTTGGTGGGGAAGGGAGCATGGATTTGTGTAAACAACATGGCTGGCTGGCTGGCAGCTTGATGGCTGGCTGGCTGGCTGGCCGGATGGCTCTGTCTCTGTCTCACAGGTACACATAAATACAATTATACATAGTGTAAATTACCTAAAGCTCTCGCTTCACACGGCGATGGTCTGCGTTCGATTCTCAGCTCGGGTAGAAACATTGGGCGTGTTTCTTTACACCGGTTGTCTATGTTCACCCATCAGTAAAATGGGTACCTGAGAGTTAGTCGACTGGTGTGGGTCGCATCCTGGGACAAGGACCTAATTTGCCCGAAATGCTCTGCATAACAAGGGACTTTCTATATAGTAGTATGTCATTGATGTCAGCTAGGCCTGTATACCTTGTACATGTACTTGTAGTAAATAAAGATATTATTATAATAATAACAATAATAATAATAATTGAAGCATGGTGTAAGATGTGTGTCACTCAGTCTTTTCACTAAACTAATGACAGTGGTGACATTTGATGAGGAGTGAGTGTCGTCTTATCTTATCACTAAACTAATGACAGTGGTGACATTTGATGAGGGTACATTGCCTTGCTTTATTTGTTTTCACTTTATACATAAACATGTCTGTCTGCTTGTCTCTCTGTCTCAGAGAGAGCCACTAGTGAACCAACATGTATTACGTATTACACATGACGCAGTAGTCACTGCATCACATCTGAGTCCTGATATGTATTATTTGCCACAGTCTGGATTTTTTGGGTTATCCTAGGTAATTTACACTATGTATAATTGTATTTATGTGAACCTATGAGACAGAGAGACAGCCAGATAGCCAACCAGCCAGATAGCCAACCAGCCAGATTGCCAGCCAGCCAGATAGCCAGCCAGCCAGATTGCCAGCCAGCCAAATTGCCAGCCAGCCAAATTGCCAGCCAGCCATATTGCCAGCCGGCCAGACTGCCTGCCAGCCAGATTACCTGCCAGCCAGCCAGATTGCCTGCCAGCCAGATTACCTGCCAGCCAGCCAGATTGCCTGTCAGCCAGCCATGTTGTTTACACAAACCCATGCTCCCTTCCCCACCACCCACACTGCCGGAGAGTGAAGTATTCCTTACTGCTTGACTTGGTGACAAAGGCGCATTGAATTACCACTCCCACAATGCAATGTGGGTGGTTAGATTTTTTTCCTACCACACACACTTACCATGTAGACCCATTCTATCACATGAAAGAGTACCAGCCTTTTCCTGATTGATTTGAGGGAGCTAGAATTTATGCGTACTAGTACAGTGGACCCTCGGTTAGTGGCCATTCCTGTTAGCAGCCAACTCAGTTAGCGGCCGGTTTTACAGCTCCCGGTTAGCGGCCATTTTTTCGGTTAGCGGCCGTATGGGACACGTCAACCCGCCGGGGATGCCACTTCCTCAAGCATATCAAATTCAGTCTGCATCTCTCTCTCGTTGAGTAAGGAATACTCTGCATGTTCATCCATTCATCCATTTATTTTTTGTGCTGTAGGAGAAACAGCAACAAACCTCGAAACATGCCTCAATGAACACATTAATGCATGTAGGAACGATAATCTGAACAACGCCTGCGTACAACACCGAAATTCTACCAATCATCTCATGAAATTCAAAGATGCCCGTTTAGTAATCAAAGAAACTGATTTCCGCAGACGCAAGTGCCTTGAATCAGCACTTATCGCTGTTTCTAACACAATTAAACAAAACAAAGGCAGCTTTACCATCTCTGAAGTCTTAGCAAGAATTCTCCTGAAAACAGTAAACCCTACCTTCTCATAGTCTCTCCTACTACACAAGCACTTCGCGGATGTGGAACACTGCTACAGGCCTTCTCTTTTCCAACCTCCAACAGAAATATTTATCTAACCTATTTTTATACTACCCAAGTAATTGCTTTTATCACCTTTTACTCATGTGCAAGTTGATTGTTCTACCTTATTGTATCACTACTACTACTACGACTTATATCACTACTACCTCTACCACCACTAGTATTACACCTCACCCTGAACCTATATATACCCTGTGTGTCCATGCATTGTTTGTAACGGCTTGACAAAGCTCCTGGAGAGCAAAACGTTGCCACAATAAAATGTCTCATTAGTTGCATTTGTGTCCTTTTACTTAACATATTGTCGGTAATTCTACCAATATTAATAGTTACATGTTGTTATGGTTAAGGCTTGTATATCCTGTATAATAATCTCTGAATATAGTTTATTTTTATAATGATGGTTTAAATAACCCATGGAGAGGACTAGTGAAGATTTTCAGATGCAGCAGCTAATTATGAATGTAAGTATCACCCCTAGACTATAAGACCTTTAATACCCTATGCTAGAACATGTAGTGAGAACCTTGATGATAAAGTAAGGGAAAATAACATAACATGGGGGCCTTGACCGGGAGTTATTTGACTGTTAAAATAGCTCAAAACATTCTTTGAAATATATGTACTGGTATGGGGTAACAGTTACATGTTTCTGGTAGGATAAAATTTACCTTGTAAAATTTACCAAGGTGGTGTCAGTGGAAGGTTGTTTTCATATATTAGTTTACAGGTTATTTTTCTCCAGAGTGGGGATAAAGGGTGAGTAACACATTTTGTTTGTTGTTATGGTAAAGTGCTATGTGCATATTTTACATTGAACTTGTGTTATTTTCTGTACCTGTAGGAAAAACTTGTCTATTGATATTGTAAGAGGGAAGCAGTAGTTTAAGGATAAAAAATATGTCATAAGCTGAATCTTTAGACTTTTCTGGCTTCAGTGAGGAGGTAAATAATTCACCAGTAAACATGTCTGTTAACAGGACAATGGGGATCACCTACTCCAGGTGATAATGAAGTGATAATAAGGCTTGCTAGCTTTTGATAGAAGCTGAAACAAAATTAATAGAAGCTAAGGAGAGAGTAAGTCAAGGTTAGAGGTTCAGAACAAGAACATGGGCAGTACTTTAACATAACTAAAGCTGCATATTTTGTCCCTAAGTTTACAGAGTGACCCAGACAGATATTTTCTTTTGAGAAGACTGCTTTGGAGCAAAGATGGCCCAAACAGCAGGGCCACCCTAGTTCGCACGCAGCTTGTAGGTAAGGTTTCCAGAGAATAGAGACTCTGGAAGGGGAAGAATTTTCTGACTATGAAAAGATAAAGGAGGTAGTATTGCTTGCATACCAAATGATACCTGAGAAA
>WNWK01047770.1:0-13800 GCA_009830355.1 Cherax destructor | reverse complement strand
TCCACAGAGCAAATCTCATTTCCCCCTAAAACCCCCCCAAAATCCACCCCCAACCGGGAATCACCTCCCCCACCCAAATCAAATTCGTTCCCAAAATTGTTCCCATTGAGCCTGGTTCCCCGGAAGCGTTTTACATTTCCCCACGACTGTGTTACATGTTCCCATCTTGCTTGCGATACCCCACCGCCTGAATTCAGCATTCTTCGTCCGTCCTTCCAAACGCCCTCATCGACCCCCTTTTGTCTTTATTACATGCAAGCCATATGCTCATAAGTAATATCGAATTTTTGTTGCCAGCATATTTCATATACTTGTGTTCTGAATTTTAACATCAATAAGGATTGCTCTTCTAATGACATTTTTATATGACCCTAGGTAACTTCATATAAACCATCAGTCCAAGACCCATAACAGCCGTTTATTTCCCAATTGCTTGAAAGCATTCTTACACCTTTCCCCCACTTCAAATAAATTTGATTTATCCATTTGTATTTTTGGAAAATCTTAACTTTTTTTCCCTGTGCATTTACTTGCAAACACTTCCCCTCGAACTTATAACGAGTGCCAAAACTTGGGTAGTCGTAATTTGATGAATATTCTTCACTGCCATTGAGCGAACGAAATATCATCATTTTTCCATTTTGTTCAATGATCCCCGGCAGCAATTTAGCATTCGATGGATAAATGGCTCCTTTATGATTTCCCCGGAAAGTATTCATCTTCCCGAAACTTTTTGTCATCTTGCTATGAATCCCAACTGCCTTAGCACAACAAGTGAGAGTCAGGAGCACCCCCCACAGCCAAGGCTGAGCAGCGAATGATTAGGTGAATTGGTGGTACACACACACACAATAAGATTTACAGGAGCAAAGTGGGGTTTTTTCCAGAAGGTTGTAATAAAATTTAAAAGATAAAATATTTTTACATATCTTAACATTTCTGGTGAGTTGTCTTGAATTCTTAATTTTGCCATCCACTTTGGTGCCTGCCAGTGCCTGTTGAAGACACCAGGGTTTTTTAACCCCTGAGCTGGGAGGCAGTTAAAAGTTTTGGGCTGTGTATCCCCCCTGCTTTTATTTGGGGGGGTGTTATCGCCGGAGCTTTTTTTGTAGGGGGGGCTCTTAAGTTTTGGGACTAACCCCCCGGGGTTTTCCCCCGTTATATAATAATGATTCCCCCTCGTTCTAGGAGTACAGGTTTGGAATTTTTTTTCACTAATTGAGGGGTTTATCGGTTATTCTCCCCCGGGAAATTTCTGCACATTTTCTAGGTCAGAATTTTCCTGCCTTAAAGGTGGTTAAGGGGAAATATTCAGCCTAGATAAAAAGGCCTAAAATTTCAACATGGGCTTGGTATCACTGGTTTTGAAGGTTCCATTATCCATCCTGTTTTTTAGAGAGGGTTTTTTACGGGAGGTCCAAGGTGAGATCCCTTATTTTTTCCCTTTTGACATTTTTTTTTATTGGGGTTGGAATTTTTTTACCGAGAGATTTTTAAATTTCTTCGTTTTCCATATTGAGTAATTGAAATTTCTCATCATTGAATTCATATTGTTTCTGCAGTCATTTAAAGATTTAGTTTATATCTGTTTTATATCTTGCAGTGTCTTCAACGGTGGACACTGTCATACAGTTTGGGTGTCATCTGCAAAGGAAAACCCCATGTGGCTTATACCCTTTTGTCCGATAGGGGATGGGAAAAGGGGATGGGAGCGAGTACTGGTTTTAAAACGGTTTTTTCACTGACCTGCCCGACTTTCCTGTTGACTATTTTTTCCCTACTTGTTAGGAAATTAAGATCCATCCCCCAACTTTTCCTGTTATTCCTTTCCCCTTTTGGGGCTTTAACTATGGTCACCTTTGGTCATCCAAAGTCTGTGTATATACATCGCATTCTGTTTGTCCTAAACCAAACCCCTTGTCGTAGTGGTCAGGGGTTACAGGGGCCCCCTGTTCAAACCCCCATGCTCCCCGGGGGTTGTGAATTGATGGGTATCTAGATGAGAGGCATCTTTTTTAAACACTTTCAAAGATTTTTGATGGGACGGCGCTATTGGTCTGTTTTCCCTTTTTTTACCCCCCCTTGGGGAGGGGGTTTTGTTTTTAGTAACGGGGGGACGACCCAGTGTCCATGCTCCTCTCCATTGATTTAAAAGCACGTGAGGGGGGCTTTGCAGTTCGATGAACACGGAGTTCCAGAGTCGGGCCTGGGCAGGCATGGGCATGTCATTTGTTGCCTTTTCGAAGTCTTTGGGTGGGTCAGATAGGCATGCATCTCCCAAAATTCTGTGCTTAAAAAAAATTATTTAGGCTTCGATTTTTCTGGTTCCCCCAAAACTGAGCAAATGGGACTTTAGTAATCCCTTTCCTTTTCTGTCATCTATTAGGGGATCCTTTTTTAATAGGGGCCCAAACGGGGTGTTTTTCGACTTTGATTTGGCATAAGAAAGAAATACTTGGGTTTTTTTCAATTTCTTTTTGGTTTTGTTCTTCCCCGTTTTTGTTTCCCCGTAAGATTCCTTTAGTTTTAATTATTTTGCATTTCTCTGACCAGTGTCCCCCTTATTTTTAGATATATTGCCCCTTTTAGTCACTCCATTTTTCTGTCCCTTTTGCCGTATAGGGGCCTTCTTTCTAGTTTCACTTCTCCTTTTTTGGGGAATTTCCCTTTAAAACCTAAATGCCACAGATTTAAATTTTTTCTAGACTTGGGGTTAGAAGGGGTGCTTGGCTATCTTCCCAGTTTATATCATTTGGGGTTTGGGTTTTTTGGTCCCACCTTTTTTTTTTATTGTAGTTAATTTGGAGAAGGTTTTAGTGGTTTTCACATTTTTGATCTGGGTCCCCCATACATTTTGGGGGCCCATTGTGTGATCTTTTTTTTTGATATGATGACTTTTGTATCAGATCATCATTTTGGGAAGATGAGGAGCATATTCTCTAATCTTGTAGGTCTACTATTTGCTTTTTTAAGGGGTTTTTGGAAGGGTTTAAAATTTTGGTGTGGAGTTTTCATCTGAGCTGCCTCCTGGGGTTTCTCTCTCCACATTGTTTCAATATTCCCCCATTTTGGTCCTTAGGTTTAAATCCCCAAAAGATGTTGGGGGCAGGAGCTGGAAGATTTTTCCAGAAAAGATCAATTTCGAAATGCCTGGGGAAATTTTTTGGGGCGTTGCATCCGGGGTTTTATACAACTACGATACCATTTTATTTCGATCTTTTTTCAATACTTTTAAAACCTAATTTTGGCATTTAGTAGTTCTAAACATATAAGTGATTCGTGATACAGCCAACCCCCCTTTTTCCTGTTCACTCTGTCCCCTGTATAGGGGTTTTGGGCCCCGGGTCCATATTTTTTGTCAAAGTGATCTCTTTTGGGGCTCTGTGAAACCCAAAAAAAGCATTTGACTCTGTAAGCAGTCCACGGATTTTAAGGATCTTGTTGTTTGTTGCTTTTAGACCCTGTATATTTGCAAAGATGAATGTCTTGATTGGGGTATGGGGGGGGCTAACATCAAAATCCCCTTCCAACCCATTACCATAATGAGCAATTCTCATTTTTTTTATCCTGTTTTTGGATTTCACAAAGATCCCCCAAATGCTACGTTTATACTACCCCCATCTTGAATTAAATAAAGCATTCCATCATATTTCAAAGCATTGACTCAGCCCATCCAGTACTGGTGTTGGGCTAATCTGGGGTTTTCCGGGTTTGTTTGTCCAAATATGAAAGAAGGCAAAGTGTATGGAAATTTAGCACCACCCATACAGTGTTTCTTAATCATCCTCTGTTTCACTGTACCATTTTTTGGTCAATTTTACAATGAACTTTTTCAGTGTTATGCAGGCTGACCAAATTTCACTGTAGAGCCCAGACATTTTTATGGAAGGTATTTCTTTTTTAGTCCAGAAAGTCCTCCAGCTGACAGTAGGACCTTTTCCGAAATCCTGGGAACCCCTTTTGGGATTTAAATATCTTACTGTTTCATCTTATAAAAAATTGGACTGCAGATAACGGGGCCTCGGGGAAAAAGGAAAAAAATTTCCTTTTTTAAACCCCAGACTCATGATTGGAAAAAAAGGGGAAGGTGATTTAAAATTGGGGGACTTAGAAACTGTAAATTTAATCCTTTTCAAAACATAAATTTTAAAAATCAGGAAAGATAGAGCGTTGTTTTTATGTTCTGATGAACTTAATGGAAGGTATTAGACCATTGAGTTATAGAATTTTGGGGAAAAATTGGTTTTTCCCCAAATTATACCGAAACCTTGATTAGAATAGATATCATTATTGCGCGCTGTTGGCTTATCATTTAACTGAAAACAGAGAACCAACAACCGTCGATCTTGGCAAAGGGGGGCGGCGGGGGGAAAAACCCCGGGGCGCCCAGCTTGGGTCGGGAAGACACGAAGGTTGAACTATGGGAGAGTTTATTAATGGAGTCGGGGAACGGGTTTACAACGACCAAATCGCGGTTAATGGTCCCCCAAAGGAACGTTTGAATATTCGCGGAATAATGTGACATTGTCCAAAAACCCTAAAGAGTGATAATGTGTTAAATAGGTTTGGGGCCCCCCATTACGGGTTTTGATGGAGGAAATGGGGGCGGGTTGATCATTGTTTCGTACACAATTTTAATTTTAACTTCAACGAGGTAAATTAGTGGGCATTAAATCGTCGTGGAATAAAGAGAATTTGGGATTTAAAATCACGGAGAGAATGTGTGTGATTTGGCGCATCCTTAAAATTTATTTTGACCTCGCAATTTGTCTCGAAATTGTAGAGGGTAAAAAAAACAATACGTACTTCTATATCGGGACCCCCACACCAACATCATCGTCTTGTCGTAACCTAATCCCAGCGAAAAAGACCACAAATCGACACGGGAAATTTAGGGACTGTCTCCCCCCCACAGAGGTACTTTTTTGGTTCCCCGGTGCCCCCGGCCAAAATGGTTAAATGATGTATATTGTGGGTTATGCCAATGATCTTAACGATCATCACTAAAAAGGGGGTGAGGTTTTTATTTTGAGTATTTCCTTCTACTTCTAATCAGTAATTCATCTATAACCAAACCATTATTGATCGTACGTATTATGGGTTTTTTTTTACTTTATAAAACTCAAGGATGAGATGGGTTTAGCGTGGTGGAGATATCAAGGGGGCCCCGACCAGCGTAGTAAGATGATGCCCGAGTGGGATGGTGGACAAAAACCCGGGGTTTTAATTTCGCCATTGTAAGAAAAACCCCAAGTTTGGGGCTTCAAAATTTTTGGGGAAAATTTCCCAATTTGCCGGAAAATGCTTAAAAAAAGGTTCCCCCAAGATAAGAAAAATTTTTCCTTTTAAGTGTCTCCCTTAGGCAAAGAAAAATTAGTCTTACCATCTTATGAACAAGAGATTGTAATAACTCACTACAATGGATAGATTAAAATTTTTCATGAAACATTGCTTCTATTAGGAAGCGGTTGCCTGATTCCCATCATATTAGTGAACCCCAAGAAAGTGTCATCGTTTGGGGGGAATGTAGACTAAAGAAGGGCCCTCCCAAAGGTGGGGATATGCATTTATTTTTAAAGGGGGAACCAACCCCTTTGTGTGGGTCAGAAAGAACTTGCCTTACCCTGCAGAGTCGAGTAAACATGCAGATCATGGTTCGGAGTATACGTGGGAAAAACCTTTTAAAGGGGTGAAAGTGTAAGGATGTAGAGGATGGTTGAAGGGGAGTTGTTGGGTGGGGTGAGTGTCTCCGCTTTTTACCCCCTTTTTTTCACCCGGTGAAGGGGGAAGTTTGGCCCGGGCCAAAGGGGTTTAAAAACTCGACCCCCCCCCCCCTCGTTTCCGCACGGGTCATCGGATTAAGGCCCAGTGGGGCGGCTCTCACCAATTGAAACAGATAACACCAACTTAAAAACACCGAGTTCCTAGCTCCCCTAGAAACCTCAGGCAACTGTACTTTACCAAGGAAACTTTTACCCGAGCCCCCGACATCATTTGGAATTGTGGATGGGAAACTGATGGATTTGTGGAAAAACGAGGCAACAACAAAATTTTCCACCAGGAGTCTAACATGGATTCATTGTTTGATTAACAAGAACAACACGGTAAACTTTGGGGGAAAAGATTATATTTTTTGTTTTTTTTTTCATTTTTCAAGATGGTTTATTATAATCATTTAGATTTATTATTTAAATTTCATTATATTAAAAAAATTTTTTTTTTTCTTTTAAAAATTGTCTTTTATTATATTTTCCTAAGAAGATTGGGGGAAAAACCCTTTACAAACGCGGATTTTTCCAAAAATTTTTTTTAAACTTTTCCCCACAAAACTTCGCCCCGATTTTCCAGATCACATCAATAGTAACCCCCCATACTTGGAGACTTTAATCCAGAATAAAAATATTGGGGGGTCTATAACAAACACCAATGGAACTAAATAGTAAATTTTTTAAAAGAGCTAAAAATTTTCGATTGTAGGCCCCACTGAGCCACTCACATTGGAGGCATACTAGATCTGGCCCCCTTTTTAAATTAAGAAGACCCTGTCATGGGTTTTATCTTCATCTGATCATTCCCCCAAAACTCCAACTGTCAATCTTGATTTACCCCCAAGAACCCCAAAGGGGCCCCCAAAACAGGGGGAAACTTTTCCAACCCAGAACAAGAAAACTTTATTCCCTTGATCAATGGTTAAAAATTTGACCCCCCCTGGCACAAAAAATTCAATGTTCTAGTTACCTTTTAGACTGAAAAAACAGATCAAGGGGGCAGGAAAAACAAAAAAACCTTTTCCCTAAAAAATGACAATAAAAAACCCAAGAAATATTATAATGACCCACAGCTCCAATCTAACACTTTAAAATAGGAGGTTGGGGAAAACATAATGGGGAACCCCAGACCTTTCAGAACATTCCAAGCTGCACTAACAAATAAGAAATAAAAAAAAGAACTTGGCAACAGGAAGGGAACAATTCGTTAGTGGATTAAATAGGTTCCCCTTTTTTAAATCTGGCATGGGAAATATAAATAAAATAACCGGGAAAAAAAACTGGCAATGTTTCTCACCCTTTTTCCCCTTAAAAAAACAAATGACCTCATAAATGACTGGCCAAAATTCCAGGCATAAAACCTGCCATCTATTAGAGAAAACTTAGAGGGCCCTAAAAAAGTTGGGAACAAATTTAATTTTATGAGCCAAAATATTGATGAGAGTGAGTCCCTTTTCCAAAATATAAATTAAAAAGTTTTTAAAAAAAAAGGGGTCGATCAACTGCCCCAAGAGGATGATATAACCTATGAATTCTCAGAACTTTGGGGGGGGGCCTAATAATCCTTTTTGGCAATTGTTCCAGTTACATTGGGGGATTTTTTCCCCCTTTTTTTGGGGACCAATAGTCTCATTGTGCCCCCCCCTTGCCCAACACCCTGATACATTTCCCCCGACCCCCTTTTAACTAGCTTTTTTTGAAAAATTTTTTTGGAAAGAATGTTTTTTTAAAACAGACTGTACTATAGAAGGGGGCCCAATTTCCCCCCCCTTGGGTTAAATAAAAGGAAAGAGTGTGCAGAATTTTCTCCACCTTTCTAACCTCCCCCTCTACTATTTTTTCCACATTCCTTGATCAAAAAAACTTTTTTTTATATAGCAAAAGAACTGTTATACTACATGAACTAGCCAAAATGAATATTGGGGGGGCCTACCCCTGCTGGATAATAGGATACCTGTCAAACAGAGTATCCTCTGCCCCTACCAAAAGGGGTTTAAAAAACGAGTCAAAAAAAAATGTCCCTAGGACCCCCAAAAAGGGGGGGTTTTCAGCCCCCTCATTTAATATTCTGATTAATGCCCCCTAAATCTCTACCTGCCTCACCCTAAAAAAAAGCTATAAGCTATGCTGATTTACATCATGATCCATACAACAGGGCATAAAAAAATGAGTCCGTTCTTAATGAAGTTCAAGCAATTTGTAATCTTTTTGGCCTGTAATATCTTCATAAAAAAAAAAGATATTAAAAGAAAAAGACACCCCACCCATCTTTTTTCAGGGGGAAAACATTATTTCGTTAAAACTTACAGATATCTTGTTGAAAATGTCCCTTTTTTCCAAATCTATTTCCACAACTAAATAAAAATGCCAAGATAGACAAATGATCTTAAAGCTGTTGCTGGCTCAACCCCAACTATGGTGAATGGGGGAACCCCGGGGAAAGAGGGGAAAAGCCTAAAATTTTGGGCCTTTAAATTTTATTATGCTGTTTTATATTTATATTAGCTCGAAAATTCTCCCCCCTTAAAATTAATAAAAAAGAAGCTCTCAGAATTATTCTTTTTGGGGTCCCCCCCAAAAAAAAAGGGTTTTTTAAAAGAGGAAGGAGCTTGGTATTACTAGTATCAGTGATAGAATTGTTTTTATTAACACTGTACTTGGTTTTGAATGGGTTTTAAAAAAAAAAAGACACTGTCACAATGAATCTTACTAAATGTTTTTTTAAAAAAATCACGAAAAAAAATGGATTTTTGGCTTTTTAAATTCATTTTAAATTTTTTTAAACCCGCCCCCAATTGTATCACTGTAGGCAACAAGAGCATTTCACCCCTCCATGGAAGATTGTTCATTTAATACCCCCCCTGCAAGTCCCTCCCAAGAAGCCCCCAATTCAGTAATCCCTTCCTTAAATCACTTGTTAAAAAAAAAATGCTCAAGAAGGGGAAAATTTTCCCCCCAGCTGGGTAATAAGTTATCTCAAGTTATATACACTGATGGATCTAAACGGGGTCTTCTGGGGGGGGGGTTCAACTGCTCCCACCTCCTAGTTAAGAACAATAATAATTTTTTTTTTAACTAGGAAAGAATTTTCTTTTAAAGGGTTTTTTACTGCAAACTGGTTTTTTGCAATCCTAATGGACTAAAGCTAACTTATTCTATGTCATCATTGAAGGCTCTTTTACCATATAATAAAAATAACAGCATCTCACTGGAAGCCCCCTATAGATACTCAAAAACCCAAAAAAATTTAAAAATTTTTAAATTTCTATGGATCCCATCACACATTGGATTACCCTTTTTTTATGTTGGGTATGTTAGCCAAAACCCCAAAAGGGGAATGTGGGAATAAAACTTTGGGGGGGGGACCAAAAAACCCCGGCTGTTTTTAAAAAGGGACTGGGGGGGCACCTAAAGTCGGTTCCTGACGCCAGGTTGAAAAATTTTTTAAAAGGCACCCATAAGGGGGAATTGGGGAAAAAAACTTTGGATATATGTGTCTAGCATTAGGAATAATATTAGGAGAAATAAATAATAAAATGATAAAAAATAGGGGGTGCGTTAGAAGCCTGGTAGATCTATAAAACCCCCCTTTATAACATGAAGCAGAAAAAAATGTTTATGGAACAACTTGGGAATGTGAACAGACTGACTGATTTTGAGTAGCCAGGTTTGGCCCGGTACAAATACTTCTGGCAGTTTGGGGGAAACCCCAGATGATGATCAAACTAAATGCAAATTATGTGATCAGGCATATGGTCACTGTCTTAACACTATGTGCTGAATTGTCCACTTATTGGGGGGAAAATAGAGATAGACAGTATAATAACCTATGTGACATGTCAAGATATCTTATTAATGAAGGTAGGATAAACTTATACTAAGCAAATTTCCCAAATTTTTTTAACAAAAATGAACTGAGATATAAAACCAAAAATTTAAATTTTTCCCCCAACGTGCCCATCTGTGCTCAGGGGGAAAGCAGGGGGAAAATGGGGGGGGGGTTTTTTTTGCAACAAAATGTGAAAGACTGACTGGGTGTTGTAGTGGCCCCCCCTTAGGCTTAGTTAAAAATTTTACAGTTTTTGGGGGGGGCAGATGATGATCCCCAAAAAAAAAGCAAATTATGTGACCAGGCATTGGGCACTGTCTTGGCACTATGTAACCCCTGTGGTTTTTTTCTATTTGGGTTTTTTTAAAAATAATAATAATTGGGAAACTATGTGCTTAATTTTGGGGACTTATTGAGGGGAAAGAGATAGACAGTATAATAACCAAAAAGACATGTCAAGATATCTTATTAATGAAATAAGATACCAGTTATAACAAATTTCCTAAATTTGCTTGTAACAGATAAGTAAAAATGTAAAAAAATTTGTACAATTGTTAACCCTTTTGGGGCCTAGTGCCGGGCCTTTGTGTATCCTTTGCTTTTGGGTTACCTTCCACAGGAGGGATATGGGGTGCACAAAAAACCGGGCCACTTGGGTGGAAAAATCTAATCCCCACCGTAGAGTGCCCGGCGGGAAAATAGATGAGGACAAGCGTCCCAGAGAGAAAGTTTTTAGTTTGATATCTTATAAATGCACCCCATACCCATCCTGTGGGCGGTAGTCAAAAGATTACAGAGGAAATAAATGGGTCCAGGGACTGACCTCAAAGTTTGATGGCTGAGCAAGTTACAAAGGTAATGAACCCCAGATGGTCAAAAATCATGACAAATCATTTCCACGCCCAGCCTTGGTTGTGTGCGGGTGTATTGAGGAGACCTCTGGTGGCCGACTTGTGAGATTTTATTTTCACAGCCATGACGGAGGGATACAGGCCGCGAAAAACACCATTGGAATTGAAGTATTTGGGGAGCGGTTTACCCGGGCCAAACGTGGACGTTGTCTTCCCGGCTATACTGAGATTTTTGGGTGGGGACCACTCAGAATTGACGGCATACCCCTTAACGGGGCACGACGGATTTTTTTTTGGAAATTTTGGAGTACGGCGGCGCATACCAGAGTTGTGGATAAAATCAGGACAAACGGCTGGTGGTAATGCAAGGACTGGAGGTATGTGTGGGGAGTTTGGCAACTTCAAATGGATAAAGTTTCAAAAGTTCCATTTGAAGCTGGGGAAAGTGACATACAGGAAATGATGAAGATGTATGGGATTGTCCATGCTGTTACTGTTGGTGGGTGGATGAATGGCTTACGCCCGGTATGTTGAAGGCCCCATATTCGGTAAAAATGACATTAAGGAATCCTATACCCTCCTTTATCTTAATGCATGGTTTTCGCACTCAGGTTTTGTTACTTATGTTGGGAAGGGGCGACCGCCGGGGGTTTTGTGGGCAGACGGGGCACCTGGCGGGTTTACCGTCAACGAAAAAAGGGCCCCAAGGGAACGCGGAAGGAGAATATACTACGGACGGGAAAGAAGGGGTGCAACAGGACGAAGAATTGGCAAGGAAACAAGGAGATGGTGGGAAAGGGGGGCTTACGACAGGGGAGCGAGGAGGTGGAGCAGGAGGAAAGAGACAGGGAGAGGTGGACAGGGTGCAGCCTGCAGAATCTTTTGGTGACTGGTAAACCTTTTGGACGAGAGTCAGAGGGATGTACGGGGGGAGGCTGAGATCTTGGAGGATCTGAATGAGTTCATTCGAGGTGGTCCTTTGTCACTTGGGGGAAGGGCAGGGATGGGAATTGGGGAGAATCAAATTGATGTCAAACGGCACTGAAGGACGAAGTGAAGTCCTGGGGAAGACAGGACATCAAGTTGAGGTTCAGGGTACAGTGTCAGTAGTGGTAGCAGAAATACATGGGGAAGAGAGAAAGAAGTGGAGTTTAAAGGGGAATCAAGGAAAAGGCCAGGGGAAGAATCTGAGGATGACCATTAACTGCTGCAAAAACCCAAAGAAGGTGGGGGCGGAGGGGGCGGGGAAAAAGGGAAAGGGAGGGTAAAGGGGTTGTGATAAAAGGGATATAAAGGGGGGATGGAGGATTAAGGGGGGGTTGGAAGGAGCAACACGGGGAAAACTAGAAAAAAGAGACTGAAGCAAAAGGGAAAAACCCCAGCCCTTCATTTAGGTTTTAAAAATGAATGTTAATCCCCTTTGGGAACGAGGTAAAACAAATGGGTTGAAGTAACATTGAAGAGGATGAGAGTAGATGGGATATTTTTCCAAGAACACAATTACCAAATAGGATCGGAACGGGTATTTAAAGGGGGTATAGGGTTTTTGGTGTGACGCGGGGGTTTTTGGGGGGTGGGGTGATGGTGGGTATTAGAGAGTCCAGCCCTTTTTTACCTTGTCATCAGGGGGAGCATGGGGGAAGTCGAGGGAAAGGGTGAACGGGGAGTGGGGGGGTAAAAGAAGTTTCCTTTGGGGGATATATGCCGGCTGTTCAATAGGGGTATCAAGGATGATTTTGTTAATAACGAACGTATGCTTTCAGAGGATTGGGCCCCCAAAAGCATTATAGCTGGGGGTTGGAATATGTGATTCGGGTTAGGGGGTTTGGGGCCCCCAAAAGGGGGTTTTTTTTCTTAAGGGGTTATTGGGGGCGGGGGGGGGTGGGTGGGGGAAGGGATGAGTTGGTGGAATATACCCTTAAGGGAAAAATTATTGGGGAAGACTGGATCGAAATACGTGACAAGGTCGGGATGGAAAAATTGGGAAAGCTTTTATTTGGGTTTTTCAGATCACAGGGTGTGTTATTTGAAGGAGGGTGGGAAGGGGCCCGTTGTATAAGAGTTTTTGGAAATTGAATACGAGGTTATTGGAAAGGGAAGGGGGGGAGGAGGCATTTTAGCAGTGGTGGGAAGGGGTTTTGGGGGGGGTAGGGTTTAAAATCAGTTGTTTTAAAAGGTGGAATGAGACGGGGGAAAATGGAAATTAGAAAGATTATGAGAGGGGTTCGGGAGGAAATGAGGAAGGATGGGATCAGAGGATTTGGGGGCTTTTAGGTGAGGTCAGGGTGGGGGGTTGGAGGGGAAAGAATTATGGTGAGGTGGTAGAGTTGAGGGCAAAGTTAAGGGAAATACAGGAGGAGAGATTTCATGGACTAAGGATTTAAGGGGATGGAAGAAGTTTTTGGGGGAAAAAGTGGCGGAGTGTTAAGAAATTTTCAACGGCAAGGGAAAAGGGATTGGGTTTATAGAATCATTTAAGGTGGGAAGGGGGGGGGGAGGGTATTTGGGGGGGAACGGTACTGGGGGACAACGGAGGGGATGGGGGGGACGCAGAGGGTTGGTTTTTTAACAAATATGAAAAGGGGGGACAGATGAGGAGGCTAAAGGTAGGATATTGAGGGGGAAATTTGGGGAAAATTTTTAGGTGAGGGAAAAGAGGGAAAGGGAAAGTGAGGGGGGAAATTTTTGGGGGAGGAGGTATGGGGGGGCGGTGAGGGGTTTGAGATTGGGAAAGCCCCCTGGCATAGACGGGGTTGGGGCCGGGGGAAATTTTATGTTAAGCATTCAGGTTTTGGGGGTAATTTTAAATGGTAAATGAACTGAAAAGGAGGGGAATATGGGTGAGCCCATGAGAACGGGGGGGTTTTAGTACTAGGGGAAAAGGGGGGTCAGGAGGGGGTTAGGGGATTTTTAGGGGGAAAAGGAATTTTTGACTGCAGATTATAAAATATTTGCAAAGGTTTTAAGGGGAAACAGGATCAAAAGAGGTTAGGGGGAAAGTTGCTGAGGGGCAAAGGGGGCCGGGGGGAAGTAAACAGCCTAGACGAAAAAGAAGAATAGCGATGGGGGGAGTATTGGGGGTGGATTGGCAGAGGAAATAAGGGGTTCCAGGGACTGACCTCAAGTTTGATAGCGGGAGCAAGTTACAAAGGTAATAAACTCAGAGGGTCACAATCATGACAAGTTACAAAGGTATTTGCAGATTACAGAGGTATATATAGGTCCAGAGACGGGGCCCCAAAGTTTTGATAGCTGAACAAGGTACAAGGGGAAATTTTAATTCACTAGTTACAAGGTAATGAATCATGTAAGAAAATTTATTTACTCTGTACATGGTTGCACTCATGAACAA
>WNWK01047769.1:0-13800 GCA_009830355.1 Cherax destructor | reverse complement strand
GGATGTAAGTGTGGATTGTGGTCTGTGTTGGGATAGCGTGTTTGGTTTTGGGGTTCTGGGGATGGGTTTGTGTGTGCTCGCTCCTGTTGCTCTTCCCTGTTCTGGTTGGTTTCTGCTGATTCTGTCTGTCTCTCTCTTCCCAGCTCCTTTCGCTTTTGCCTCCACTCCCTCAGCTGCTGTCTTTCTGTTTTTGTTCTGTCCCGGTCTAGGAACACCCGTCTGTGTGTGTGTGTGTGTGTGTGTGTGTGTGTGTGTGTGTGTGTGTTAGTTACCATTTTGTCCTAGGCACATGTCGATTAGACACTAGGCCTGTTGTGTGTGTGTAGAAACCTTGAAATGTTTCGGCCCCGCCGGGAATTGAACCCGGGCCCTCCGTGCGTGAAGCAAGAGCGCTAGCCACCATGCCATCGGGGCGCGCGCGTGCGTGCGTGCGTGCGTGTGTGCGTGTGTGTGTGTGTGTGTGTGTGTATGTATATGTATTTTTATTTAGTATGTGAATATTTTTTTGTGGAATGGATTAATTGTATTTACATTATTTCTTATGGGAAATAATGGTTCGAATTTCGTAAACTTCGTGTTAAGTACTAGCTCCTGGAATGGATTAATTACGATACTCGGGGGTCCACTGTACAAGAAGTGTAGCAGCACTTGGAACAGGAAAATGGAAGTACAAAAGAAGTTCACAGTAAAGGGGTTAGCTGGTGTGTTCTGTGGTGTGTGTTTACATTCTCGGTGTCTCTCGTGGCAGCTTAATTAAGAAATGATTAAACTCTGTGAACAAGATATGTCGATGGTGATTTAAAGCACTCCAGAGCGATTGTTATTATTACAAGAAATAAATCTTTATCTTTATTAATTGTTATTTTCACCATCAACGTACCTTGTTCACTGAGTTTAATAATTTCTTAATTAAGCTGCCACGAGAGACACCGAATGTAAACACACCAGCTGATCCCTTTACTGTGAACTTCTTTTGTATTTCTAACAGATTCCTCTTGATGTTTTCCTCTTCCAAGTGGTGCTGCACTTATAACTCTATCTTGTACTGTGGGGTGCATAATAGATGTGCAGCAGCACTTGGAAGAGGAAAATGGAAGAAGTTTAAAAGAAGTACACAGTAAAGGGATCAGCTGGTGTGTTCGTCTGTGTGTTGACATTTTCTGTCTCTCGTGGCAGCTTAAGAAATTATTATACTCAGTGAACAAGGTATGTTGATGGTAATAATAATGATAATTAATAATAAATAATAATCACTCTGGGGCACTTTAAATGTCATACTATTTCATAATAATAAACATGACACAAGGGAGGGTTCCCTGCAGCAGTGCAATTTATCAAATGTCACTGGCTGTCATCAGTTATCTGACACTTGTCACAACAACAATTTCTTTTCATGTGCCAAAAACAAGGCAAAAACCACATCTAGTATAGGGCCTCTGCTCAGACAAGACGGATCTTACACAGATGACAACAAAGAAATGAGAGATACTGAAATCTCAATATGACTGTGTTCAGTGAGCCACTAATCCGTCTAAAGTTAGACAATCCAAACAATTTTTTCACGAATGAGCCTCAAAACTCTGCCAATGTATGCCAAATTTCTGACATAACCCTAACTCCTCTAGACTTTGAGAAAGCCATCGACGACATGCCCATGCACTCAGCCCCAGGCCCAGACTCGTGGATCTCTGTGTTCATTAAGAACTGTAAGAAACCACTTTCACAGGCCCTAAGTATGCTATGGAGAAGGAGCCTAGACACAGGCGAGATTCCACAGTCACTAAAAACAACGGATATAGCCCCACTCCATAAAGGTGGCAGCAAAGCAGTAGCTAAGAACTATAGACCAATAGCTTTAACGTCCCATATCATAAAAATCTTTGGAAGAGTTCTAAGAAGCAGGATAGCAAACCACCTGGACTCCCAAAAATTGTACAACCCAGGGCAACATGGTTTCAGAGCAGGTCGCTCCTGCCTCTCGCAACTGCTAGACCACTATGATATGGTCTTAGATGCTCTGGAAAACAACAGAATGCAGATGTAGTATACACAGATTTTGCAAAAGCCTTTGACAAGTGCGATCATGGTGTAATAGCACACAAAATGCGTGCTAAAGGGATAACTGGCAAAGTAGGCAGATGGATCTTCAACTTCCTAACCAATCGAACACAATGAGTAGTGGTAAACAGAGTTAAATCGGATGCTGCCATAGTGAAGAGCTCTGTCCCACAAGGCACAGTACTCGCACCTATCCTGTTCCTCATTCTCATATCAGACATAGACAGAGATGTAAACCATAGCACTGTATCATCCTTTGCAGATGATACTAGGATCTGCCTGAGAGTGTCATCCATTGAGGACACGGCAAATCTCCAAGAAGATATAAACCAAGTTTTCCAATGGGCAACAGAGAACAATATGATGTTCAATGAAGACAAATTCCAACTACTCCGTTATGGAAAACTGGAGGAAATAATAGCTAGGACTGAGTACAGTGGACCCCCGAGTTTCGTAAACCCCGGAAATCGTACATTTATGTAAGTATAATATTGTAAGTGCTTGTGGAAAAGTATTTTTGGGGGTCTGAAATAGACTAACCTACGTGACATTTTTTCTTAAGGGGGTAAATTCGTTCGGTAATGGCACTTGAGCAGACTTCAGGAGTGAAGTTTTTACGAAACTCTGGGGTCCACTGTATATTACAAACTCTAATTACACAATAGAGCGGTAAAGTAATGTGAAGGACCTGGGTGTGGTAATGTCCGAAGACCTCACCTTCAAGGACCACAACAATGCCACTATCACATCTGCGAGGAAACTGATAGGATGGATAATGAGAACATTCAAGACAAGAGATGCTAAGCCAATGATGATCCTTTTTAACCCTTTGGGGGTCGGTGCCATACTAGTACGTTTTACAAGCAGGGGTTGGTGCCGTACTAGTACGCGTAAATTCTAGTGGCCTCAAATTAAGTGGGAAACAGTTGGTAGCCCTACATATGAAAGAATGGGTCTGTGTGGTCAGTGTGCGCAGTATAAAAAAAATCCTGCACCACACACTGCATAATGAGAAAAAAACTCCAACCGTTTTTTTTGTTTAAAACAGCGACTTTGCAGTCTATTTTCATATGGTATTTATTGATGTATTCTCGTTTTCTTGGTCTCATTTGATAGAATGGAAGATATATTACAGAAATAGAGATGATTTTGATTGGTTTGACAATGACAAGTACTTTGAAATTGAGCTCAAAGTAGCGAAAATGTTCGATTTTTGACGATGTTCAAGAGTAAACAAATCACACATGCGTCCAATATACATCAACTGGCAAGTCTGATATTCATGCACAAGTGCTCTGATATTATTTATACCATTTATACATTCCAGAAACCCTGCCTGTACCCCAATTCAAAACGATGCTAAAAAACCACCTTCTCACCCAAGCCTAAATACTCAATATCAAACATTCCCAACAAAGTAGAATAATCACTTAAATGTAAAAACCTGATTAATCACTTAAATGTAAAAACCTGATTAATCACTTAAATGTAAAAACCTGTTATGAATAATACATACTAAGCTAACTGTTTCTATAACATTTACATTATAATGACCACGTAAACTGTAACTGCAATGCAATTAATTGTTTTAAATTGTTATCTCACTCAATTAGTTGCATTGCTACAATTAATTCATATGTTCAACTTATATTCAAACTTTATAACTTAGATACACAATTATACTTATTTTATAAATTATCAACCATAATTTTTTACCATGTAGTCTACAAATAAATAGTCCTAAGAATGCCCACAATGCCCAGCATATTAGGGGCATTTGGCATGTACATCTCATTAATACCTATGTATCATGTCTACCCAACTATGTATCATTGTACCATGTCTAAATAAAGTATTATTATTATTAGTATTATGCAGTTGTATGAATAATAGTAAATCTTCTGTTTTTTTGTGAGAATAAAAATTCAAAAAGAAAAGCAAAAGTAATGTAAGAGGGGTCCTGGAGACGTGTCTAATGAACAGAGAAGATGTTATTTTAGTGCCAGGAATGTCCGCCTTATTTATTCTGGACCCTATTTTGAAATTGGCATCGTTTGAAATTTGTGTGAAATTGGCCAAATTGCCATTTTCTGACCACTATTTTGGGTAGTTGAAATTGGTAAATAGGCGGTTTGTTGTACTCAATTAATAGAAGAAATGGAGTTCTAGCGAAATAGCTATATGTACTTTTAGTAGACTGAAACATTGGAATTTGCCGAAAATAGGGCGAAATCGCTGATGCGTAAATGTCATCAATACCGCTAACTTCGCGAAAGCATAATTCCATTAGTTTTCGATCAAATTTCATAATTTTGGTGGCGTTATGATCGGAAAAATATTCTCTATCATTCCATAAGATTTTTTTTTTTTTTTTCCAAAAAATTTTCGACCCCAGGAACAGGTTTCCGAGAAGGCCTGTCGACCCCCAAAGGGTTAAATCACTTGTTCTCTCTATGCCGTACATTAACATCCCCATTCAAGGCAGGTGAAATTGCAGATCTAGAGAATGTACAGAGAACCTTTACTTCACGTATAAGTTCCATCAAACACCTTAACTACTGGGAACGCCTGGAAGCACTAGACTTATATTCACTGGAGCGCATACATGTATATCATAATCTACACCTGGAAGATTCTGGAGGGACTGGTCCCTAATATGCACACAGAAATCACTCCATACGAAAGCAAAAGACTTGGCAGACGGTGCAACGTACCCCCAGTGAAAAGTACACTAAGAGAAAACACAATAAGTGTCCAGGGCCCAAGACTGTTCAACAGCCTCCCACCAGCCATAAGGGGCATTACCAACAGACCTCTGGTTGTCTTCAAGAGGGAGCTGGACAGATACCTAAAGTCAGTGCCTGATCAGCTGGGCTGTGGTTTGTACGTTGGACTACATGCAGCCAGCAGTAACAGCATCGTTGATCAGGCCCTGATCCACCGGGAGGCCTGGTCATAGACCGTGCCGTGGGGACGTCGATCCCCGGAATGCCCTCCAGGTAGACTCCAGGTAGACACCATAAAAAAAGTGACCATGACCTGCGACCATTATGAGCTTTGTGTTAAACATACACTCTTTTTCAGTAAGTCAGTCAAGTCGGTAAGTCATTCAGTCAAGTCAGTAAGTTATTCAGTCAAGTATCTGGAATTCATCCAGTATCTGGAATTCATTACCAGTAAATATTAAAATAACCTTGTCTGAAAATCAATTTAAGACTCTTCTCAAAAACCACCTACTCACCCTAAACTAAATACAGTGGTACCTCGACTTACGATGTTATCATCTTATGTTATTTTCGATAACCGATATTTATAACGTAAGAAATTTGAATGCGACTTACGATGTTTGCTTCGTCTAACGACATTCGTACCGGACGTGTCCGCTTGGCGCCCAGCTGAGCGCGCACTCCAGGGAGCGTCAGTGCTATTGTTTACAAGCGAGAGCGACCACCCACCCACACCCACGCATTCATACCAGTATATTGTCATTATTCCACTGTTTTTAGTGCTTGCAACTGCTAAATAAGCTACCATGGGTCCAAGGAAAGATCCTAGTGCTAAGCCTGTGGCAAAGAGGAACAGAAATATATGTACGATAGAACTGAAGAAGGAGATAATAGAAAAATATGAAAGTGGAGTGCGTATCAGTGAGCTGGCCAGGCTGTATGGTAAACCCTTTTCTACCATCGCTACCATTGTGGATAAGAAAAATTCAAGTAAAATCAAGGAAGCTGTTGTTGCAAAGGTTCATGTGTGATCACAAAACACAGACCACAAGTGCTGGAAAATGTGGAAAGGTTGTTGTTGGTGTGGATCAACGAGAAACAGTTAGCAGGAGATACTGTTTCGGAGGCAATAATATGTGAAAAAGCAAGGCAGTTGCATGATGATCTCCTTAAGAAAATGCCTGCAACGAGTGATGAAGTGAGCGAATTTAAAGCCAGCAGAGGCTGGTTTCAAAAATTTAAGAAGCGTACTGGCATACATAGTGTTGTGAGGCATGGTGAGGCAGCCAGTTGTGACAAAAGTGCGGCTGAAAAATATGTGCCTGAATTCCAGGAGTACCTAGAGGCTGAACAATTCCTCCCCCAACAAGTGTTTAATTGTGATGAAACAGGCCTGTTTTGGAAGAAAATGCCCAACAGGACCTACATTACTCAGGAGGAAAAGGCACAGCCAGGACATAAGCCTATGAAAGACAGGCTAACTTTGATGCTTTGTGCCAATGCCAGTGGTGATTGCAAAGTGAAGCCTTTACTAGTGTATCTTTTTGAAAATCCCCGAGTGTTTGGCAGATGCGGTGTCAGCAAGTCTAACTTGTGTGTGATGTGGAGATCTAACAAAAGGCATGGGTCACAAAGGACATTTTCTTAGATTGGTTCAATGGCGTGTTTGGCCCCAGTGTGAAGAAATATCTATTGGACAATAATTTGCCACTTAAGTGCCTCCTGATAATGGACAATGCTCCTTGTCATCCTCCAAACTTGGTAGAGAAAATTGTGGAGGAGTTTAAATTCATCAAAGTGAAGTTCTTGCCCCTAATACCACTCCTCTCCTCCAGCCCATGGACCAGCAGGTCATTTCCAACTTTAAAACTCTACACCAAAGCAATGTTTCAAAAGTGCTTTGATGTGACCCGACATGAATATAACCCTAAGAGAATTTTGGAAAAACATTTCCATATGCTGCATTGTGTAAACCTTATAGGTAAGGCTTGGGAGGGAGTGACTACCAGGACTTTGAACTCTGCCTGAGAAAATTGTGGCCAGACTGTGTCCTAGAGAGGGATTTTGAAGGTTTTGGGGCTGAGCCTCAGAACCCTGAGCATGAGCCTGAGCCTGAGCCTGTTGTGGAAGAAATTGTGGAATTGGGCAAGTCTTTGGGGTTAGAGGTGAGTGGTGAGGATGTGGAACAGTTGGTGGAGGAGCACAAGGAAGAACTAACCACTGAAGATCTGCAAGAGCTTCAACAGCAACTGGAACAAGAGACCAGTGGTCAGGACAATGGTTCAGAGGAGGAGGAGGTGGAACAAAAATGGAAGAATGTGCCTTCTTCAAGGATTAAGGACATTTGTGGAATGTGGAGCAAGGTGCAAGCATTTATGGATGAATATCACCCTAACCATGCTGTTGCAGGCCGTGCTGGCAACCTGTACAATGACACAGTAGTGTGTCATTTCAGGGATGTGTTAAAGAATTGCCAGACACAGAGCTCCCTGGACAAATTTATTGTTAGAAAGAGGTCCAGTGACTCTCAAGCTGGTCCTAGTGGCATTCAAAGAAAAAGGGAAGTAACCCCAGAAAAGAACTTACCACCTGCAGTGTTAATGGAAGGGGATTCCCCTTCCAAACACTAGCATACTACTCCACCTTCTTCCCTCCTCCCGTCCTCCACACATTAACAACTCTTCAATAAATGTAAGTGACATGTTATTGTTCAATATTTACATATGTATTTAGGTATTCTTCATTAAATTGTGTATTATTTAATGTCCAAAAGTTCTAAAAAATATTTTATTTAACTACTTTTGGAAGTCTTGGACGGATTAAATTTATTTCCATTATTTCTTATGGGGAAAATTGATTCGAGTAACGATTGTTTCGCCTTAAGATATGCCCTCTCTGACGGATTAATATCGTAAGTCGAGGTACCACTGTACTCATACTGTAAATTACTTTTAAAAATACTCACTGTTATTTTCCCATAAGATAATTTCAATGTTTACTATTATGTAACCATCCTACTAAACACTTGTTATAATGTAATATCACCATATTGTAATTTGAACAAATTTATACGGTTCAATCTAATGTTCAACCAAAACAAACTCAATCAATTTCTTTAGTATTAAGTACATAGTCTATAAGCCATTAGATTAAGCTGCCCTTAATGCCACGGCATGACTTGACTGTGAATAACTTACTGACTTGACTGAATGACACACTGACATGACTGAATGACACACTGACATGACTGAATGACACACTGACATGACTGAATGACACACTGACTTGACTGAATGACACACTGACTTGACTGAATGACACACTGACTTGACTGAATGACACACTGACTTGACTGAATGACACACTGACTTGACTGAATGACTTACTGAATTGACTGACTTACTGAAAAAGAGTGTATGTTTAGCACATAACTTTCTATAATGGTCGCTGTCACTTTTTTTTTATGGTGTTTTGACAAGTGTCAGATAACTGATGACAGCCAGTGACATTTGATAAATTGCACTGCTGCAGGGAACCCTCCCTTGTGTCATGTTTATTATTATGAAATAGTGTGACATTTAAAGTACCCCAGAGTGATTATTATTATTTATTAATTATTATTATTATTATTATTATTACCATCAACATACCTTGTTCACTGAGTATAATAATTTCTTAATTAAGCTGCCAGAGAGACACCGAAAATGTAAACACACACACGAACACACCAGCTAACCCCTTTACTTTGAAGTTCTTTTGTACAGTGGACCCCCAAGTATCGGCCGTAATCCGTTCCAGGAACTAGGCCTCAACTCGAACTGGCCGAAAGTCAAACTAATATTTCCCATAAGAAATAATGTAAATACAATTAATCCGTTTCCACCCAAAAATATTCACCAAAAATTCATTTTTTTTAAAGAATAAATACTATACAGTCATCCCTCGGTTTTCGGTTTTAATCCGTTCCAGATGGATCGGCTAAAACCAAAATCGGCGAAAACCAAAACTATTTTCCCCATAAGAAATAATGGAAATTCAATTAATCCGTTTCAGAAACCCAGAAGTTTGGAAAAAAAAAATTTGGGGGGCCTTAAAGATAGATTTACATGCACAAATGAATGAACTGAATGTGGCACTTACCTTTATTGAAGACTGATGTTGCTGGATGGGAGAGAGGGAAGATGGGAGAGGGAAGAGACCCTAATTTTTGGAAGGGAATCCCCTCCAAAAGGACTCTAGGTACAAGTCCTTATCCGGGGTCACTTCCCTGCATGCCTGCTACACTCCCTCCCTGCCTGCTACACTCCCTCCCTGCCTACTACACTCCCTCCCTGCCTGCTACACTCCCTCCCTGCCTGCTACACTCCCTGCATACATGCTACACTCCCTACATACATGCTACACTCCCTGCATACCTGCTACACTCCCTGCATACCTGTTACACTCCTGCATACATGCTACACTCCCTGCATACATGCTACACTCCCGCATACATGTTACACTCCCTGCATACCTGCTACACTCCCTGCATACCTGTTACACTCCCTGCATACATGCTACACTCCCTGCATACCTGTTACACTCCCTGCATACATGCTACACTCCCTGCATACCTGTTACACTCCTGCATACATGCTACACTCCCTGCATACCTGTTACACTCCCTGCATACATGCTACACTCCCTGCATACCTGTTACACTCCCTGCATACATGCTACACTCCTGCATACCTGTTACACTCCCTGCATACATGCTACACTCCTGCATACATGCTACACTCCCTGCATACCTGCTACACCTCCTGCATGCATGCTACACTCCCTGCATGCCTACTACACTCCCTGCATTCATGCTACACTCCCCCGCATGCCTGCTACACTCCCTGCATGCCTGCTACACTCCCTGCATGCATGCTACACTCCCTGCATGCATGCTACACTCCCTGCATGCCTGCTACACTCTTAAACTCCATCGTGTTTCTCACTTTCACTATCATATTTTTCTATTATTTCTTCATTTCTACAGTGTTCCTCACTTTCTTTACCAAAGAAGTGGCACTAGGAGCTTTCTTTGGGCCCATGGTAGCTTATTTAGTAGTCACACACAATAATCAAGGCCCAAAAACAATGAATTGTTAATATATGTTTTGTATAAACTCCTGGGGTGATGTTCACTCAAGCGTAAACAATGCTAGACTGCGTGACAATGTGCGTGGGTGGCGGGCCTACGGCCTTTGTATGTGCGCGGCACTGGTGGACAGGTCCCATACGGTCGGCGAAAACTAAAACAATCGGCGAAAAAAAAATAAAAGACAAATTTTCCCTGAAAAAGTCGGCGAAAACCAAAATCGCGAAAACCAAATCGGAACTGGGAAGCGAAAACCAAGGGATGACTGTACTAGTTTTACATACAGAAAACAATGAGAAATAAATACTATAAAGCATTAATTTTAATAGATAAATGAACATTTGAATCAGTTTTACCTTTATTGAAGACTCCTTTTGGCGTATGAGAGAGGCAGGAGAGTTTGTTTGGAGGCAGGACAAGATAGCCCTTCAATCGACACTAAAATAAACTCTACGGCTTATTTATCTACCACAATTCATCTAATATGACATAATAAACAATATTAATATATAACATAGAAACATGATATACGTATACAATCTCCTCACTTAACGACGTACTCATTTACCGACGACTCGGAGTTATGATGGGCTCTCCGACAAGTTAAAAAAAAAAATTGTATGTCGTATGAGAACTTGGGTCACGCATCTCAATCTCCTTCTTACAGCCACTCAGTACACTAGCTTTTAAAGTCTCCAAGACCACATACTTGTACAAATTTTAACTTGATTGTGTACCCCATAGTACAAGATAGAGTGCAGCAGCACTTGTATAGGTTTCAGTAGCTGACATTTAAAGCTCTTCAGAGCGATTGTTATTATTACAAGAAATAAATCTTTATCTTTATTAATTATTATTATTATCATCATCAACATATCTTGTTCACTGAGTTTAATCATTTCAATTAACCCTTTGACTGTCAGAGGCCCTCTCTGAAACTGTCATTCTATGTCAGGAAATATTCGAAAAAAAATATTATTTTTTCTTACCAAAATGTTAAGATTATTTTTCTGATTGTTAAAATCCCCAAAAAAAAATTTTGCGATCAGTATTTACCGAGATATAGAGGCATAAAGTTGGCAAAAAATGAGCCGCGATGGCAACAGCGGCAATGCCGCTCACCCGGTAAACTTTGGTTTACTTCCTTTCGTAGGTTTCTTTTTTTCACTATTTTATTTTTACATAACTTATGGGTCTGTGAGACCAAAGTAAGGTGCAATGTATATATATACACTCGTTGTATGCAACACAATAATTGCACAAACATTAGTATCATTATATTATTTACAAAACTTGTTTACACCAACCAACAATAAAAAAAATTGTTTATTACTATTGTTCTATAATATATATACACATATATAATGACTAGACACTTTCCATCAACTGCAATTAGCACTTCAAAGCTGCAAGCTATGTGTGTGTGTGTGTGTGTGTGTGGGGACATCTAAATTTGCTGAGTCATGGTAAGGCAGCTGTCAAAATGACATATTATACCATTACTCAACACCCCACACTGCCTGTCAACCTGTCAACACAAAAGGGGACCCATGTCTTCTTCTCCACAACCTCCTTCCTTTTCCCTTTATACCTACCTTCCTAGCTTCCTTTTTTCCTTCATTCCTTCCTTTCTTTCTGCCTTCCTTTCTGCCTTCCTTTCTTACATATTTCCTTCCTTCCTTCCTCTCATCTCTTCCTTCCTGCCTTCCTTCCTCTCATCTCTTCCTTCCTGCCTTCCTTCCTCTCATCTCTTCCTTTCTTACTTCTTTTGATCCTTCCTTCCTCTCATCTCTTCCTTCCTCTCATCTCTTCCTTCCTTCCTTTCTCTCTTTCTTCTTACTTCCTTCCTTCTTCCTTTCCTCCTTCCTTACTTCTTTCCTTCCTTCCTCTCATCTCTTCTTTCCTTCCTTCCTTCCTCTCATCTCTTCTTTCCTTCCTTCCTTCCTCTCATCTCTTCTTTCCTTCCTTCCTTCCTCTCATCTCTTCTTTCCTTCCTTCCTTCCTCTCATCTCTTCTTTCCTTCATTCCTTCCTCACATCTCTTCCTTCCTTTCTTTCTTCCTTCCTTCCTGCTGGTATCCTGGGCATTGCTTTCGGTCACAAACTCCTCAAAACCATGAAATTTATCTTCAGAGACACTTCCATCTGTGTTAGAGCTATCATTGAGGAAGATAAATGTTCCAGATGCGCCAAGGAGTCAAATAATTCTTACCGCTAGGCATGCTGAAGAAGGACTACTGAAATATCGTTCCCACAATGCACCAGTGGCTGCCCGATTTTTTATACTGCACACTGACCACATAGACCCATTCTCTCACATGTGGGCCTACCAGCTTTCTCCTGCTTGATTTGAGGCCGCTAGAATTTAGGGTATAAATACGTCCGAAACATTAACTCGTAAGACGTATATATACGTCCAAACAGTCAAGGGTTAAGCTGTCACGAGAGACAGAATGTAAACACACAGACGAACAAACCAGCTGATCCCTTTACTGTGAATTTCTTTTGTACTTTTCCATTTTCCTCTTGTTTTTTCCTCTTCCAAGTGCTACTGCACTTATAACTCTATCTTGTACTATGGGGTGCACAATAGATGAGCAGCAGCACTTGGAAGAGAAAACAAGAGGAAATTGGAAATAGTACAATGGAAATAAGTCACTATGTCTGACTTTTTGGGTTATCCTAGGTTCCCTACACATATGGTGCTATGTATGATAATCTATGTAACTGTATTTATGTATACCTGAATAAACTTACTTAAAGTACAAAGTCAAGGGATCAGCTGGTGTTCGTCTTTGTGTTGACATTTTGTCTCTTGTGGCAGCTTAAGAAATTGCATATTATACTTAGTGAACAAGGTATGTCGATGGTGATAATGATGATAATAATAATAATAATAATAAAATATAATTAATAATTACGCTGAGGCACTGTAAATGTCATACGTATTTCGTATAGGTTTGGTAGCTGACATTAAGCACTCCAGAGCGATTGATATTATTATTATCATCAATATTATTATTATTAATTATTTATTATTATTATTATTGTAAATTATTATAAATTATTATAATAATAATAAACGCTGTTTTTGCGTTTTTCTTATGACAAGAGTGATCTAGGAATGTTTCCCCTGATGTAAACAATGTTTTTATCTTATGATCTTATCCCAGAGTGGCAGCCTCCACCTCTACCCCACTCACATAATATGGCATATATTATTCATTTCAGCATCTTTATTACAGTTCTAGGGTATTTATCGTGTTTCTGATATAAATTTGGAATAAATGTAATAGATAGATAACCTTTATTACTAATATTAGCATAATTACACATTTTATTAGCGCCACGGCTAATATCTGACACCCATGAAGACTCACCAGACACTGAATGCTACTGCTCGCCTCTCCTCTCTCATTTTTCTCCTCCCACTTCGTAACAATGTTAGATGGTGAATTTAATGTATTTTTCTGTAAGCGTAACTCGTTATATGTGTATTTTTCTTTTTTATTGTTTTCTGTAATACAATACAGTGGTACTCGACTTACGATGGTCCCCAAACTCACCCTTTTATGTAAGTTTATTTTTTTAAATGCTTTTGTAAGTGTAATTTTGGGGGTCTAAAAGACTAGTCTATTTTACATCATTTGTTATGGAGATAAATTCGTTTGGTAATGGCACTTGAACAGCATTCTGGAATGAAAAATATCGTAAGTCGGGTACCACTGTATAAGAGTTATGCAAATTAAAATAAAGTTATCAAGTTGGAGTTTCATTTTTATTTTTTTTCTAGTATGTATATGTATTTAATTCAGCATTTGGCATCATTAAAGTGGGCAGAGTACAGCAGAGGGAGAAGCAGCAGTGTCTCAGTAACTCATGACACTTC
>WNWK01047768.1:0-13800 GCA_009830355.1 Cherax destructor | reverse complement strand
CCCTCCTCCCCCTCCACTACAGATTTATACACTCAAGTCTTCTGTCTCGTTCCATTCTCTCTCTTCCAACCACCTCAACCCCTCCTCAGCTCTCTGGATAATAGTTTTGGAATCCCCACCCAATTTCCAAACCCCAATTCTCTATTATTTCACACCCTTTCAGACGCATCTCCCTGCCTCCAGCCCCCCAGGCAAATCAATCCAGCCCACCCATATAAAGGTTGGTCAATTCTTCTCTCTTTCCCCTTTTACTTCCAGGGACGTTCTGCCCCAGACAAAAGTGCTCCACTCACCTTTCCCTCATCAATTCTATGATTCATCTCATCCTTCATAGACCCATCTGGTGACATTCCACTCAAATATCTGAATACATTACCTCCTCCATACTCTCTCCCTCCAGTCTGATATCCAATCTTTCGTCACCTAATTCCACTGTTAGTATCTAAAATTGTAATAAATTTGGACTGAACAAGTCATCATTGAGCCACTTGCATACCCTGTTTGCTGGTAGGGAAGCTGGTGGTTGAACAACTCCTGGTTCCTTTGTTTACTAGTGTCTAATACTTGGACACAGTTATTCTCGATAGTTAACCATGATACATTGTGTGTACCTGCTAGCCTTAGACTTTTTCAAATGAATGAATAGCTGAAAGGAGACCCAAAGAGTTATGTGAGGTCAAAAATATTGACAGGAGGTAGATTTGTGTTTACAAAAAGTTGTGCATACAGATTGGCCATCACTAATCTGGCAATCAGTATCCAGTTCCATCAGTAATCCAGCACTAATTTCAGCTAGCATTATTTCAAATTTCTGGGTCCACAACTTTCCGTTACTGTTTGAGTGGCTCCACTTGCCATAAGTCATTCTAGTTTCTTTTCTCCATTTATCGTCATAACCTGCTCACTTTTAGCTTTAGCCCGCAATGCACATCATATTAGGGGCTTTTGGCATGTACATCTCAATTATACCTATGTATCATGTCTACCTATTATCATTGTTTTTTTTTTTTTTTTTTTCTCAACAAGTCGGCCATCTCCCACCGGGCAGGGTGACCCAAAAGAAAGAAAATCCCCAAAAAGAAAATACTTTATCATCATTCAACACTTTCACCACACTCATACATAATCACTGTCTTTGCAGAGGGCTCAGATACGACAGCTGAGAAAAGTCCTCCAGCTGTCACTATCTCAGACCTTTTAAAGTGCAGGCATTGTACTTCCCATTTCCAGGACTCAAGTCCAACTAAATCAATTAACTGGTTTCCCTGAATCCCTTCACAAAATGTTACCCTGCTCACCTCCAACAGATACTCATGTCCCAAAACCATTCGTATCATTGTACCATGTCTAAATAAACATTATAGGCATGGTTCCAATGAATAAAAGAAATGTTTTTCATTGTGTAAGCACACACACCGTCATTGGCCATAAAAGATAGGGTTGCTTTGAACCACTGTTGGTCACTGTTGGTAAGTGTACACTATATAAAAAAATCCTGCAGCATGCAGTGCATAATGAGAAAAAAATTGCAACGTGTTTTGGGTAAAACATCGACTTTGGGTGTATTTTCGTATGGTTTTTATGGTTGTATTCTCGTTTCTTTTGTCTCATTTAATAGAATGGAGATATATTACAGAAATAGATATGATTTTGATTGGGTTCACTATGGAAGGTACTTTGAAATTGAGCTCAAAGTAGCAGAAATGTTTGATTTTTGCCGATGTTCAAAGTAAACAAATGATGTCACCATCCAGTATGTGTCCAACTGGCCGGCCTAATCATGGTATTAGGGTTGGAGGTGAGTGGTGAGGATGTGGAAGAGTTAGTAGAGGACCACAGGGTAGGAGCTAACAACTGAAGAGCTGCAAGAGCTGGAACTGGAACAGCATCAGACCAGAGCTGAGTTATTGCTTCACAGGAGGAGGAAAAGGAGTGAAGGGTGCCTTCTTCATTGCTAGGGACATGTGTTCAAAGTGGATTGAGTTGCAGACATTTGTTGAACAAAACCACCCTGAGCAAGCTGAAATGAGCCATCGGTGCAACCAGTTCAGTGACAGAGCCATGTTGCACTTCAGGAAAATGTTAAACAGGCGCCAGAAACAGAGGACTCTGGACAGTTTTTTTTGTGTGACAGGCTTCTAGTGACTCTTAAGCTGGTCCTAGTGACATTAAAAGACCAAGAAGGAAGTATGTAACCCCAGAGAGGGACTTGTTACCTGAAGTCATTTTGGAGGGGGATTCCCCTTCCAAACACTAACCCCTCCTCCCTATCGTCCAGATGCCAGCAAGTCTCTTCAATAAAGGTAAGTAAATGTTATTTTAAATGTTTATTTCAATATTTATTTATAAATTGAATATTGTATGTAGTATTTGTGTTTTCTGTATGTAAAACTATAGTTATTCTTTAAAAAATGTATTTTTTGTGAATATTTTTGGATGTCTGGAACGGATTAATTGTATTTACATTATTTCTTATGGGAAATAAGGTTTCAAATAACGATTTTTTCGTGTAAAGTCTAGCTCCTGGAACGGATTAAGATCGTTAGTCGAGGGTCCACTGTTTACCTGGAAAGAATTCCAGGGGTCAACGCCCCTGCGGCCCGGTCTGTGACCAGGCCTCATACCTACCTCAAAACCTACCTTGCTCATTGTAATGTGAGCTATGGTGTTTGCACCATACGACAGGTATAGTTGACTTGATTGAAGATTAGTGTTTTTAAGAATGTCTGCGTATTCCACTAGTCGAATTTAGCAACACTCGCACTGTCACTATACGTTCTTCAATACTTGTCTGTTGCAGTACTGTCACTACAGAAGCTGCGCACACTTCTCTGTAATACAGTGGTCTCTGGACTATCGTAATTAATCGTTCCAGGAGCTATTACTTAACGCAAAATACGAAATTGAAACCTTATTTCCCATAAGAAATAATGTAAATACAATTAATCTGTTCCACCCAAAAATATTCACATACTAAATAATAACAAAAAAACAGATTAATAAATAACATTTACTTACCTTTTTGAAGAGAGTTGCAGGCATCTGGAAGATAGGGTAATGAGGTAATGAGTAATGAAGGTCCTGTTGGGCATTTTCTTCCAAAACAGGCCTGTTTCATCACAATTAAACACTTGTTGGGGAGGAATTCTTCAGCCTCTGAGGAATCCCCACTCCTGCCTTCCTGCTACACTCCCTGCATGCCTGCTCACTCCCTGGATGAATGCTACACTCCCTGCATGCCTGCTACCTCCCTGCATGCCTGCTACACTCCCGCATGCCTGCTACACTCCCTGCATGCCTGCTACACTCCTGCATGAATGCTACCTCACTGCATGCCTGCTACACTCACTGCATGCCTGCTCACTCACTGCTGCCTGCTACACTCCCTGCATGCCTGCTACACTCCCTGCATGCCTGCTACACTCCCTGCATGAATGCTACACTCCATGCATGCCTGCTACACTCCTTGCATGAATGCTACACTCCCTGCATGAATGCTACACTCCTGCATGCCTGCTACACTCCCTGCATGAATGCTACACTCCCTGCATGAATGCTACACTCCTCATGAATGCTACCACTGGGTGCCACTAGGAAGCTTCTTTAAACCCATGGTGACTTATTTCACAGTGACAATTACTAAACCACCAAAAAAGACACCAAATGTATTGTGAATGTTTGAAAGAGCACGCTGGGTAATGTTCTCTCAATGACAAACAATGCTTCACTGGCGTCTTGCGCAGGGCAGGCGCGGAGCAGGCGGATAGGTCTAATACGTTACGAAACATGAGTCCATTTACGATACACGAAATCGAAAAAAGTTTACGAAACACAATTTTTACGATATACAGTAGAACGTCATTTAGCACGAGATTATGTTGCACGTTACGGGTATTGCACGTTTTAAGATTTGCGACACATTATCATCTTACACGACGTAAAGATGATATTACACGGTTCGGCAGGAGGGGAAAAATTTTGAGCGCGCGGTTGCCCGGTGGGTTAAACCATTGAGTCAGTGGGGGGCCTACTAAGGGTGGCTATGCGCCACACAGTGTTTAATGCTGACGGACAAGTGTTTTCTGGAAGAAAATGCCAACACGAACTTATATCAGTCAGCAAGAGAAAAGTGCACAGGCTTCAAGACAGCAAAGGATCGCTTCACCTTGCTCCTTTCGGTAATGCATCAGGTGATTTCAAGTGTAAGCCCATGGTTATTTACTGCCTAAGAATCCTCATGCTTTGAGGAAGGGAATTTGTTTTCCTTTCTGCAAACTGTAAGTTTATTCAGATACACGGGGCCAGGAGCTGAGTCTCGACCCCTGCAACCACAATTAGGTGAGTACAGTTACATACATTATCATACATAGCAGCATATGTGTAAAGAACTTAGGATAACCCAAAAAAAGTCAGTCAATGGAAATACTGTCACTCTGACTTTTTTGGGTTATCCTAGGTTCTCTACACATATGGTGCTATGTATGATAATCTTCGTAACTGTATCTGTGTATACCTGAATAAACTTACTTACAGTTTGTGGGAAGGAAAAACAAATAACCATTCTCACAAGCAGTCTTGTTGTTGTGGTTCAGCAGACACCACCCGCCTTACCCAGCCACCCCGGACCCCACCATCCCAGCATTCGTACGTATTTCATACGCGTCAAGAAGTCCTGGCTACAAACCAGCTGTGTTTGTGAAGAATAAGAGAGAGTGAATTGTGTTTTGATCTTGAATTAACGAAGAAAACAAAGATATTAGACAAGACCTAACCCGTGGCCGTAATGAAGTGTTACTTTGTACACATAAAAAGATGTAAACATAAGTTTGTGTGACTGACTTGACTGACTGAATGACTTGACTGACTGAATGACTGACTGACTTGACTGACTGAATGACTGACTGACTTGACTGACTGAATGACTGACTGACTGAATGACTTGACTGACTTAATAATAATAATACTAATAATATTTTTATTTCGATGCATGTTACAAGTGTACACTGTTATTGGTAGTTACAATTATAAAACTGTAATGCAAGTTGAGCCACTGGCATGCCATGGCATTAGGGGCAGTTTATTCTAAAGGCTTATTCGCTAAGTACTTAATGCTAAAGAAATTGATTGAGTTTATTCTAGTTCTGTATTATTTTAAATTATAATATGATTATACATACTATTAAAAGACAATACAAGAGAAATTGGTTGAGTTTAATCTAGTTGTATATTTTATTTAAAGTTACAGTATGTTGATGCTATACTAGTATAATAACAATACTAGAAAAAATTATTGAGTTTCTTCTAGTTATATATTTTATTTCAAATTAACAAAATGATGATACTATAAGATTTTAAATGACATATGATGATATGAAATTGCAACAAGTGTTAAGGAGGATGAACATATCAAATTGAGATTATCTTAAGTAAAATAATATTGGGTTTGAAAGTTTGTTACAGTAGAGTATTTAGTATGTGTGAGTAGGTGATTTTGAAGGGTCTTAAATTTGATGGGCTGACTTACTGATGACTTGACTGACTTATGAATGACAGACTGATTCTGAATAAGGACTTACTGAATGACTTGACTTACTGAATGACTTGACTGACTTACTGAATGACTTGACTGATTTAGATGACCAAAGCAACAGTAAAGATTTACAGATCATCAAAGTCAAATAAACGTAAATGTACCAGTGACAGATATAAAGCACGATTATGTACTAGGTTCCCATGGTAAAAGTGTTATGTAGATTCAACATGACGGAAAACAGATCTAATTAGATCATCTATTAAAGCCAGGAAACAAGTATTCATTAATGAGTGTCTGACCAAAACGTCAGAACCTCTGGTATAGAATCTGAAGATTAAGCGAGAGGATAATGATAAAATCCACCAATGTTTCACTCGGGATGGAAAAATTCTAGTGAAAACAAGTGTAGGTCAGTGTTACTATCTAAATGAGAATGAACTATCAAGATTCCTTAAGGATGGAAATATAACAGAGACTGTATAAACACATGTCAATACCAAACCCTACGTATAGGTAGAGATATTTGCCCATTTTACCTCATTAAGTATTTGTCAATCCTCTGATGAATATTTTTGACAAATGTTTTACTTTTATTTTAAATACATATAATTTTTACTTGTGCCCATTTTTCAACCCATACCTATATATATTTTATCAGTTTACTTGCTTAGAATTTATAATTACTATTAATCACTTTATTTGCTAAAAATTGTACTTATCTTTTATATTTTTAATACTAATAAATTTTACTTTTGTACACTTTTATACACTTTAGCACTTATTTCTCTTTTAATAATTAACTTTGATTTTCATTATATTGCCTTTAATAAATTCTATAATCACAACTAGTGCAATACTGAATCTTAATATTTGTTCCATTATAACTTAATACTAATCATAGTAACTTTCCAACCAGTTCTATTAGCTAGTTAAATAATAAATCAATTACACTGTAAAGATATATCCTAAACCTCTGTGACTTCTATTCAAAAGTGTGTTAATCCAATTAGCTAGAAAAATCATTGATCAGATATCATATCTTTAAATTTAGTATTATTCATTGTTCTTAAATCTTTTTAGAATCACACTCATATATAAACTTTTATTTAATTAATTAACTAACTCGGGTGCTAACTCAGGTGCTATAGTTTTAGAATCTTATTAGCTGTAAATTGACTACCTTAGCTCATTCTTTTCATTTTTGTTGTTCTAATTTTAAGTTTAATTATAGAATCACACTAAATCTTATGATTCCAAACATTGATCCTGAAACCAACCTTCTATTAAATGACTTACATGAACCTAACAACAACTGTCATTACTACAAAGCAGAACAGGCTAAAACACTACTCAAATCCATCAATAATATAACTATCTTTAATTACAATGTCAGATCTTTAAGCAAACATTTTGATGACATCACTGCATTATTAAACTCACTTCAGGCCAGTATGTCCATCATTGCTCTCACTGAAACATGGTTAAAGCCTCATACTACAGATATCTATGCCATTCCTGGTTACACAGCCATGCACAATTGTCGGCCAGACCAACAAGGAGGTGGCACAGCTATGTTCTACTCAGACCAGCTTGAATGTATTAACAATACTTGCACAAGAGATGAACATGGAGAATATATAATAGCTAAATTTAAATCCAAATATCTACAAAAACCTCTCACAGTTATAAACATCTATAGATTACCACAGTCAAACATTCAGCAATTTAGTGAAAAATTAGGAAGTATGATTACTGATGCACACATGAACAAAGACCACTTAATCCTCACAGGCGACTTCAATATAAACCTCCTACAAGATCAGGACCCACTAGTAACTGAATTCACAAACACTATGAGCAACTGCTTGCTGCTCCCGACAATAACAAAACCTACGAAAATCTCTGAGACCTGTGCCTCTCTATTAGACAATATCTGGACTAACACCATATCCCCATTAAAATCAGGCATAATCACAGACAATACCACTGACCACTACCCAACCTTTCTCATAACAAATCTCGGAAAATTACCACTAGAGACTACTAAAGTTACCTTCAGACTACATAATGAGACAGCTATAAATAGCTTTATAACAGCTATGACAAACATTGACTGGCAAACAGAAATAGACAACTTCCCAGATACTGACTTATGTATTAATAATTTTCTTAAAAAGACCCAATACCTCTATAATAAGCACTGCCCTAAAAAACTAAACAAATCACAACTAAAAGATTAAATAGTCCCTGGCTAACCCCCAGCATACTCAAGTCCATTAATAAAAAAGCACCTATTGAAAAACAGTACAGAATGGGACAAATATCAAGAAGACAAAAAAAACGCTACTCATCAAACCAAAGAGTCTGATAAGAAGGTCAAAAAAAACTGTACTATGAGAACAGATTACATAACTTAAAAGGTGATATAAAAAGGACCTGGAAAACCCTATCTGAAATTCTAGGAAAAAAAAAGAAATCCAAAACAGAACAATAAAACTAACAAAACCAGATGAACCCCTACTCCCCCTATTGAAACAGCAAACAAACTCAATGATTTCTTCTCCACCAAGGTAAAAAGCTGGCAAGCAAAATCCCAAGTTCAAATACTCCCCCCCTAGACTATCTCACTGGCACCTTTTCCGAACACACTATTCCTAGCCCCAACCAACCAATAAAGTTTCACTTATAATAAACATTAAAAACAAACAGGTGACCAAAAATAACTTACCACCTTATTATACAAAAGCCTCTCAAGTTCTTTCACCAATTTTGCAACACTTTTAACAAATCCATTGAATCCTCTACCTTCCCATCAATACTCAAAATACGAGGGTCCCCCAAATACATAAGGGAGGAGATAAAACAGACCTGAATAACTACGGGCCCGATATCTAACCCCTTCTCTCCAAAATTTTTAAAAAAAATTTAAAATTCATAGACAAATTTTCCTACCTCATCCAACAACGTACTCAACCACTGTCAATTTGGTTCAGGCCTAATAAAAATACAAATGATGCCATTATCCCTGTTAGAAATTTTTAAACCTCAGAAAAAAGAAATCCCAGTGGGAATCTTCATTGTTTTATTAAAGCTTTTATAATTGACCATGATCTTTACACTTAAAATTATCGCACTAGGTATAAGAGGACCTCCTAAACACCTAAAATCATACCTTAGCAACAGAAACCAATATGTTTAACAAATGGGCTAAGCTCCACCGGCAAACTATTCACGTAGGTGTCCACGGGGAAGTGTTCTTGGCCACTACTTTTCTCAATTTACATTAAAGACCTCCAAATAAATCTCAATTTCTCAAACCCATATTTTTTGCAGATGACCCTACATAGTTATCTCTCACCCCCCCAGACACACTAGAACCTGCAAATACTGAATTGCAGAAAATATCTACCTGGATGATGACCAACAAACTTACTTCAATATTGATAAAACCTTTTTTTTATCCAGTTTGGGAACAAACCAAGCACCACTTAACATAAGATCGGGTCCCCTATCCAAAACTCACAGAGGAAAATTCTTGGAATCCATCTTGACAGTGGCCTCAAATTTCAGACACAATACAACAAACTCCAAGAAAGCTCAAGGGCCGTGGGAATACTATCCAAGATACGGTACTATTTTTTCCACAACCAGCTCTCCTTCCCTATATCCTCACTCATTTACCCCTACCTCCCTATGGAATCTGCGCATGGGGCTCTACATCAATAACTCATCTCAGACCACCTAATTAACCAACAAGGCGGGAATTAGAATGATAACAAATTCTCCTCCAGGCAACATACTCCACCAATATTCAAAAACCTAACTACTCACCCAAAAACACCCCATTTTTTTCTTTACCACAAACACCTATGCAATTTAACCACCATAAAAAATTTTCCTTACAATTTTAACAGGACACATGACATAACACTAGCCCGGGTCACTCCTATTTCCCCGTGTCCACCTAACCTATGTAAAAACTCAAGACAAAAAAGGCACGAAAATTTGGAATTCATTACCTGTCATTGCCAAAAACCCCCCCTTACCCCAATTCAAAAAAATGCTAAAAAACCCCCTTTCACCCCCAAAGGTAATATCAACCTTCCCAGCAAAAAAGGGGAAAAAAAAAATAAAAAAACCGACTTTAAAACAATGAATTTTAAAACTGTTTAAAATATTAAATAAACTTGTTTAATTTTTCCCCAACACTTACATTAAAAAGACCCCCTAAACCCCTTTGTTTAAAATTTTTTTAAATTTTTTTCTCCTCAAAATTGTTGCATTGCTCAATAAAAAACTAAATTAATTGAATTTTTTAATTATTTCAAACTTTAAATTAGATATAACTTTTCTTATTTTTTAAATTTCAACCCTAACTTTTTTTTTTTTTATTATTTTTTTTTTCAATTTAGTTTTAAGTTAATTTTAAGGCCCCCCAAAAGCCCTGCATACTAGGGGTTTTTCCCCCTTTATGTAATCTAAAAAACCCCAAAAGTAATTCTTTGTATCATTTTCCCAAAAAAAAATATTATTATTATTATTATTATTAAAAAAATTTTTAAACCCCGACTTTATGGTCGGGGAAAATTTTTGAAATTTTTTTGGGGAAAGGGGGCCTATCGCAATTATGTAGGGGTTTGGGGGGAAATGAAGGGGGTGGGGGGGGTGGGCAAAGGGTTTTTGGGGCTGCCTTGGAAGACAGTGCCTATAAAGCTCAAAAAAGTGAGTCAGTCCCCCAAAAAGGGGATAGCAGTCCTGGTATTGAAGAAAAAATTTTCGGGTTGACCATCACTAATCTGGCATCCCCCCCACCTGTGGGGGGCCAGTTTAAAATTTTTTTTGGGATCAAGGGGTTTGGGGGTTTAAAAAATATTTCCCAAATAAGATTTTTTCGCATCAGAAATTTTTTTCCCCTTTCCCCCCTTTTTTTTGGGCCCTTTCCCTTTTTTCCCCGCCCCCCCAAAATCGGGGGTATTTCACTAGTATTCCTTATATTCTGTCGATTGGGTAAACCAAAACCTTTTTCCCCAAATACCCAATGGGGGTCAGAAACGGTACTTTTGAAATTTTTTAAAATTTAAAAAAAAGGGGGCCCGAAAAAAAAAGGGCCCTTGGGGGGGAAAAAAGATTTTCTCTGTTCATTATTAAACCCGGCCCTCTTAAATTACATTTGGGGTTTTCCTTTTTTAATTTTTTTCACCCCCAAAAAAAGGAAGATTTACTATTTTCAGACTACTGCATTATTTTTTAAAATGGAACTCCAATTTTTGGGCCCTAATCCGTTCGGGAAGCCCCAAACTCAAAAGGGGCCCAAATCGAAGCAATTTTTCCCCCTAAAAAAAAAAAGTAAAAAACAATTAATCCGCCAAAAAAAAACAGTAGACCCCTCTTTAAAAAATTTTTTTGGGAGTTTGGGGTATCATTTTTGGGGCCCCTTTAGTGGTCCCCAAAAACCCCCCTTTATTTAAAGTTTATTTTTAAATGCTTTTGTAAGTATTTTTTTGGGGTGTAAAAGGATAGTTTTTTTTAATTTTTCCCTTTGGGGGGGAAAAAATTTTTTTGGTTGGCTTTAACAGCATTCTCGGAAAAAATACGCTCGGGGTCCACTGTACCATGATTAAAGGGAAAGGCACATTTTTATGTAACACTCGTAAAATTAACTTTCCCCGGTTAGCGGGGGGAAAAAAATTTTTTGAGCCGGTGCCCGCGGTGGTTGGATTGAGTCTTTGGGGGAGACCTCGCCCCCCCCCCCCCACACCACCCCCCCAGCCTGCCCTGCCCCCCCCCACCACCCCAGGATTAATCCAAAAAATCCCCCCTCTTTTTGCTCAACGGACGCTGAATCCTTGGGCACTTACTGCCCCCGCTGACTTGACTGAATCCCTGACGGGCTTGACTGAATTTTTTGACTGACTTGACTGCCCCCTTAATTTCCCCCCCCAAAAACTGAATCACTTAGGGCGATTGACTGCCCCCTTTTTAACTTTTTGGACTGAATCACTTACTGACTGACTTGACTGAATCACTTTGACTGATTTGACGAACCCCTTCTGACTGACTTGACTGCCCCCTTTAAAACTGACTTGACTAACCCAAACTAGACTGAATCCCGGGGGCCCTGAATCATTCACTGGCTTGACTAATCCTTACTGACGATTGACTAATCCCCCCCCCGACTTGACTGAATCACTTGACTGCCCGGGGGTTTGCCCCCGGGGCTGACTGAGGCTGCCCCCTTTGACTTAAAAATAAAGACTTGACTGACTTCTGAATGACTTAAAGTTGCCTCAGAAAAACCACTGACTTCAGTCCCAAAACCCCCTACCACCCACCTCAGCCCGGGGCCCAAAAAATTCCCCCTTTTCCCCAATCACAAACACCCCCAAATTTAAGGTAAAAATACTATTATTTCTATTACATTTGTAATCTTAAGAAAAAAACAACATAATTCACAACAATGAACTACAATTACATATTCACTTTTTTTTTTTTGTAAGATGGGGGGGCCCCAAAAAATTTTTTTTTTTTTTTTTTTTTTGGGGGGCCTCAGGAACGAAACCCCTATTTTCCTAAATTTTTTCCCCAGTTCTCTAACATGATTTTCCCAAAAAACCGTTTTAGGAATGTTATTTGAAGTTTTGAAATTCAAAAAAAAAAAATTTTTTTTAAAAAAAATACTATACAGTGGGGGTTTTTAATTTTCCCAAAACCGTTCCTTAATACCGGGGAAAAAATTATGACCAAAAACTTTTTATAGGGGGGTTTCCCAAATTTTGGGGGGCCCCACCCGGTTTGTTTACATTTCCATGGCACATCTCTTTAAAAAATTAATCACTCTTGAGCACATTAACCTTTTGGGGGGAAAAACCCCCCCCCAAAAACCCTTTCTCAGGGAAAAAATTTTTTTGGGAAAAAAAAAATTTGTTTACTTTGAAATGATGAGAATTTTTTCCGATCATAACGGCCCCAAAAATCGAAATTTGATGGAAAACTAAGGGGGGTTTCTCTCGAAAAATTATGGACGCGATTTTATCTTTTGGTGAAATTTGCCCCCCTTTACCCATTTTTTAACAATGTTTCAGTCTCTAAAATCATAGCTATTTGCTAGAACTCCATTTTTCATCGATTGAGTACAAGAAACGTCCATTTCCAATTTTAACTACCCAAAAAAGGGGCAGAAAATTTTGGGGGTTTTTAAATTTTTTAAAAATTTCTAAGGATGCCCAATTTTAAAATGGGATCCAGAATAAACAAAAGGGGGGGCATTTCCCCCCACTAAAAAAAAATCTTTTCTTTTTTTGTGGGGGGGTTGAAAGGTTTGGGGAAAAATTTTTTAAAAAAAAAGTACAGTGGACCCCCCGCTTAACGAATGGGAAACGTGAATTATGTAAGTATAATTTTGTGTTTTTGTGGAAGTGTTAAAATTTTTGGGGGCTGAAATAGACAACCACGTGAAAATTTTCCTTAAGGGAGTAAATTTTTGGGGGAAAGGCACTTGAAAAAGACTTCAGGGTGAAATTTTTTTTAAAATGGGGTCACTTTTTTAGAATTTGGGGGAGAAGGGTTTTTGGCTATGGGGGGTAGGGGAGGAAAAAGGGCTTTGGGGAAAAAAAAAAAAAGGGGGTGAAAAAGAAAAAAGTAAACTTAGAGAGGTTTTTTTTAAAAAAAATGTTAATGAAGGCAGAGACAGGGTACCTGAGTTCAAATTTAAAAATTCCCTTTAGAAATTTTTTTTTTTTAAAACTTTTGAATATATTTTTGGGGGGGGAAAAAAGGGGGAGTCTTTTTTTATTCCTTTTTTGGGGGAAAATTGTTTGGTAATGGATTTAAAAACTTTTGACGAAAAATATCGAACTCAGGGGACCACTGTATATGGAGGTAAAGAAAAAGGGGAAAAAGGGTGGGGGGTGCAAAAGAAGGCAGATGAAAAAAAGGGGGGGCTCTTTCAAAAATTTTCTGAAAAAAAGAAAAAGTTTGGAGTGTGATAAACAAGGTAAGAAAGCCCAGGGCAATGGGTTTTTCGTTAAAAAAAGAGTAGGGGGGAAGTAGATAGGGGCGGAGGATTTTGGGAGATGGGGGGTTTTAGGAACTTTTTTAAAATTTTTTGAAAAAAAAAAGGGGAATTTTATGCATCCCGGGGGGAAACATGGGTTTTGGGGAAAAAGGAAGGGGTTTTTTGGGGGGGGGGGAGAGGGGATTAGTGAATGAAAGGGGGGTTTTAAAAAAAACTGGGGAAAAAATGGGGGAAAAAAAAAGAAATGTTAAAA
>WNWK01047767.1:0-13800 GCA_009830355.1 Cherax destructor | reverse complement strand
ATGTGAGAGAATGGGTCTGTGGGGTCAATGTGCGCAGTAAAAAAAATCGGGCAGCCAGTGGTGCATTGGGGGAATGCCATTTCAGTAGTCCTTGTTCAGCATGCCTAGTGGTAAGAATTATCCGACCCCTTTGGGCGCATTGGGACTTTTTTTCTTTCCCTCAGTGATAGCTCTAACACAGATGGAAGTGTCTCGGGAAGAAAAATTTCATGGTTTTGAGGAGTTTGTGACCGAAAGCAATGCTCAGGATACCAAAAGGGAAAGGGAAAGGGAAGAAAAAAAGAAAGGAAGGAAGGAAGGAAAAATGAATGGAAAAAAAAAGGAAAGAAGAAATGAGAGGAAGGAAGGAAGGAAAGAAGAGATGAGAGGAAGGAAGAAAGAAGTAAGGAAGGGGGAAAGGGGAAGGAAGGAATGAATTAAGAAAGGAAGAAAGAAAGAAAGGAAGAGATGAGAAGAAGGAAGGAAAAAAAGAAGTAAGAAAGGAAGGAATGAAGGAAGAAAGGAAGGAAGGAAGGAAATATGTAAGAAAGAAAGGAAGCTAGGAAGGTGGGGTATGAAGGAAAGGAAGGAGGTTGTGGGGAAGAAGACATGGGTCCCCTTTTGTGTTGCAGGTTGACGGGCAGTGAGGGGGGGGGAGTAATGGTATAATATGTCATTTTGACAGCTGCTTTACCCTGTCTCAGCAAATTTAGATGTCCACACACACACACACACACAAGCTTGAGCTTTGAAGTGCTAATACCAGCTGATGGAAAGTGTCCAGTCATTATGTATGTGAAATTTTATAAAATTTTATAGAACAATAGTAATAAAAAATTTTTTTTTATTGTTGGTTGGTGTAAACAAGTTTTGTAAACAATATATTGATACTAATGTTTGTGCGATTTTTTTTGCATACGAGTGTATATAAAACATTGCACCTTATTTTGGTCTCACGGGCCACATAAGTTAGTAAAAAATAAAATTGTGAAAAAAAAAAACAAGAAACCTATGAAAGGAAGTACACCAAAGTTTACCGGGTGAGCGACATTCCCCGCTGTTGCCATATGCGGCTCATTTTTGCCAAGTTTACCCCTTTATATCTTGGTAAGTACTGATCGAAAAAAAAAAAATTTGGGATTAAAAAATCAGAAAAAAAATTTTTTAACATTTTTAAAATTTTTTTTTTTTTCCGAATATTTTGCGACATAGAATAACAGTTTCAGAATAGGGCTTCGACAGTCAAAGGGTTAAGTAGTCTTTAACCCCATTTAGGGTCGGACCCCCTGATCTGAGAATTTTTTCTCAGGGTGGGGAATCTTCAAAAAAAAATAAAAAAAAATACTTATCAAATACAGTGGACCCAAGTTTCGGTTATAATTCTTTCCCAGAACGCTGTTCAAGTGCCATTACCGAATGAATTTGTTTTTAAGGGAAAAAATGTAAATTAGATTAGCCCTTTTCAAACCCCCAAATATACTAAAATACAAAAGCACTTACAATATTAAACTTACATAATTGTTCGTTTTCCCGAGGTGACCGAAACTCGGGGGTCCACTGTAGTAGAGAATTTTTTTTCCAAAGGATTGAAACCAAAAGTATAAAATTTTGATGGAAAACTTAAGGGATTATGCTCTTGCAAAGCTAGCGGTCTCGGTGTTATTTATGCATCAGTTATTTTGCCCAATTTGAGTCCTTTTTTGGCAAATTTCATTGTTCCAGTCAACCAAACTCATATATTTCACAAGTACAGTGGTACCCCGAGTTACGATGGTCCCCAAAATCCCCCCTTTTTTTGTAAGTTTATTTTTTTAAATGCTTTTGTAGGTATATTTTGGGGGGGGTAAAAGGACTAGTCTTTTTTACATTATTCCTTATGGGGGGTAAATTCGTTTGGTAATGGCACTTGAACAGCATTCTCGAACGAAAAAAATCGTAACCCAGGTACCACTGTATTCCCCTTTCCCTTCTATCGATTGAGTACACGAAACCACCCACTTACTTATTTCAACTACCCAGTAAAATGATCAGAAATTGGTAATTTGGCCAATTTCACAAAAAAAAAAAAAAAATTTTTAATTTATAAATAGGGTCTAGAATTTAAAAATCGTAGACATTCTGGCACTAAAAAGATTTCCACTGTTCATTAGTTAAGGGCCCCAGGACTTCCCATACAGCCTCTCCCGCTTTGCAACGTACTTCTTTACTGACAACTCGGACTTACAACAGGCTCTGACCAGTATGCATACCTAAATAATGTATATTAGAGCGATTTATTCTGTCTATTACAATATACAGTACACTACTGTATAAACATTTAAAAAAATACTAAAAAAGTTATAAATGGCACAAAGGTGACATTAAAACAATATTAACCCCCCTTTAAATGTCCAAACGTAGATCTACGTTTTTACCGTTAGTGCTTCAAACGTAGATCTATGTTATATTTTTTCTGGGGCCCCTTTAAATTTAAAACACAAAATTTACCTGAGGTGCCTGGTCAGCATAGAATGGGTCATAACACTGGGGTGCAAATCTGGGGCCACTTAGTGCCTTGTGGGAGCACCAGTTCAATTTTAGCACCAGCTAGAGAAAAAAGTGCTCGGGGTTTGGGTATGTAGGCGAGGTGCCCCAAAAAAAATGAAAATCCCCCAAAAAAAAAATACTTTTATCATCATTCAACACTTTTCACTCATACATAATCACTGTCTTTGCAGAGGCGCTCAGATATGATAGTTTGGGGAAATCCCTCCAAACTGCCAATATCCCAAACCCCCCCTTTAAAGTGCAGGCATTGTACTTCCCATTTCCAGGACTCAAGACCAGCAACCCGGGGTTTCCCCGAATCCCTTCACTAAATATTACCCAGCTCACACCTAACAGCTCGTCAAGTCCCAAAACCATTCTTCTCCATTCACTCCTATCTAACATGTCCGCACGTTTCTGGAAATCCAAGACCCCGCCCCCAAAACCTCCTTTACCCCCTTTTCTCCAACCTTTCGAGGGGAAAAAACCCACCCCCCTTCCTTCCCCCCAGATTTATTCTCTCCAAGTCATTCTACTTTGATCCATTTCTCTAAAAGACCAAAAAAACCTTTAACAACTCCTCTTCAGCCCCTGACTAATACTTATAGTAACTCCACATCTCCTCCTAATTTTCCCCACTCCGAATTCCCCTACATAATATTTACACCCACATTGCCCTTTTGACAGGACATCTCCACTGCCCCCCAGGGCCCCCTTGCTGCAGCATTTACATCCCAAGCTTCACACCCATATAAGATTGTCGGTACCACTATACTTTCATACATTCCCCTTTTTTGCTTCCAAAATAACCTATAAGTATACAGAATCTAATACTAAGTGGGTGTTCTCACAATTGCTTTTGCTGATGACACTGAAGAGAAGGTGGGGTAGGGGTCACTAGGAAAGATTGGAGGGGGGGGGAAAAAAGGTTTTTTGTAAGGGGTTAGATTTCCTCAAGCTGCATTAGCGTGTTAGACATGGTGGAGGCAAGGGGTTTTTTAATAGACGTGCTGGGGGTGTGAGCAAGGTGAATTTATGAAAGGATTCGGGAAAAACCAAATTAGCCAGACTTGATCCTTTTCAAGATTGAGGGACTGATCACATGGACCCCCGACTGAAGGACTGTTCCTCAAATTCCTGATCCAACCATCCTTTTTGTATTAGACTGAAAGCCACTGCTTGGGAAACATTTCCCCCAAAAAAATATCCAATGTTGCAAATTCCTAACTAAATACTAATTAACCCAATGGAAAAATGATAACATATGTGTTTGATTTAACTCACTTTTTTTCATTGTCATAACCATGATTAATTTTTAGCGACTATTTTCTGTGCTGTTAATGGTACCTCTTTTTCAGCAGCTAAAAAAACGAACAATTTGTAAAGGTATTTTTGTAGGTGCTTTTGTAAGTGTTTTTTGGGGGCTGAAATGGGTTAACCTTTTTATTATTTCTTAGGGAAAAAAAATTCCTTTGGCCCCCGGGGCAATTTTGCTGAAGTAGGGTACCACTGTATTTGTTATATTCATTAAATTCTTTTATTCTATATAAATCCTTTAATTGTTTTTAACATCCACCAAGGGGGGTGCCCAAAAAAAAAAAATTTTTTCTCTTTTACATTTAGAAATTTAAATACGAGAAAGGACTTGAGTCCTGGGGGGAAAGCAGTGCTGCACTCTGAAGGGGGGGTGGGGATATGTTTCATTTTTTTAACTGTGTATCAACATGCCTCTGGGAAAATGATAGAGGGGTGATAATGAAAGTGTTTTTTTTTTTCGGGTCGCCCTGCCTTAGGGAAATGGCTGATGTTTAAATAAAAAGGGGGGGGTTACTAGCATCTTGTTCCCAGCATTTAATTCGCCTTTTTGATACACATGACTTACAGATTAAGAATTCTTCTCCACTTTATGGAGACATTTTTAATATCTTTGTATAAATGTATGGGTAATGTTTTTTTGTTTTTTTTTTTTATAGCCTCAACCCTTTCAGGGGTTTGGGCCCATTTATCACAGCTTTAAACAGTGGTGGCCCCGTAATACAACACCTTGAGCTCAGCCACTCAGATAAGCTGTAAGTGATAAATTTAGCCTAGATAAGAGAACGGGGGTATGCAGTAAGTGTGTACCATATAAAAAAAAACCTGCAGCAAGCAGTGCATAATGAAGAAAAAAAAGACCATGTTTTTGGGCAAAACAGTGACTTTGTGGTGTATTTTTTGTTTTTTTGGTTTATTCCCGGTTTGTGGTCTCATTTGATAGAACGAAAAAAAAAAGAAATAGAGATGATTTTGATTTGTTTCAGAACTGAAAGTAGTTTGAAATCAAGCTCAAAGTAGTGGAAATATTTGATTTTGCTGATATTCCGGAGTACACAAATGACATCACTCGTCCCTGGCCGGTCTAATATGCGTTCATGAATGTGTTGACATTATTTATACAATTATTACAATAATGCAGTAGTCTGCATAACAGAAAAAATTCTTTTTTTTGTGTGAAAAAAATTCACAATGAAAAGCAAGAGTAATCTAAGAGACGGGAGACTTGACTAATAAACAGAAAATGTTATCTTAGTGCCAGGAATGTCTGCATTGTTTATTCTGGACCCTATTTTGAAATTGGCATTTCTTGAAATTTGTGTGAAGTTGGGCAAATTAACAATTTCTGATCACTTTGGGTAGTTGAAATAGGTAAATGGGCAGTTTCTTGTACTCAGTAGAATAGAAGGAATACTACGAAAATAGATATGAGTTTCTCGACTGGAACAATGGAATTGGCCAAAAACAGGGTGAAAGTGGGCGAAATTGCCAGTGCCTAAATATCTCCGAGACCACTAAATTTGAGAGAGCTTAATTCCGTAAGTTTTACATCAAATTTTGTACTTTGGTTTCAATGTCTTCGGAAAAGGTTTTTTTTTAATTCTTCAACTCTGAGAGCAAGTTTAAGAGCAGGGGTCTTGACCCTGAAAGGGTTAGGATAGGTTTAAGCTTGCCTGAAATGTCTGCACAAACAGGGGCTCTCTATATGTAATACCAATTCTCATTAAATTTTATGTCTGTGTAACAAATACTAATAAATTATTTTTTTTTTTATTATTTACACACCGGTCATCTCCCACAGAGGTACGGTGACCCAAAAAAGAATAAACACTTTCACCATTACTCATACTATCACCGTTTTGCCAGAGGTATACTGATATCCCTCCAAACTGCACTTATCATCACCCATCCTTCATAGTGCAGACACTGTACAGTGGTACCTGAGTTACGATGGTCCCCAAAATCGCCCTTTTATGTAAGTTTATTTTTAAAGGCTTTTGTAGGTATATTTTTGAGGGTGTAAAAGGACTAGTCTATTTTACATTATTCCTTATGGGGATAAATTCGTTTGGTAATGGCACTTGAACAGCATTCTCGAACGAAAAAATATCGTAACTCGAGGTACCACTGTACTTTCCACCACCAGGACTCAAGTCCAGCCAACCAATTTCCCTGAATCCCTTCATAAATATTATTATTATTATACAGTGGACCCCGAGTTTCGGTCATAATTCATTCCAGAATGCTGCTCAAGTGCCATTACCGAACGAATTTACTCCCTTGTGGCCCGGTGGTCTGGGGGCTAGAGCTCTCGCTTCACACATGGAGGGCCCGGGTTCGATTCCCGCGGGTGGAAACATTTGACGTGTTTCCTTACACCTGTTGTCATGTTCACCTAGCAGCAAATAGGTACTTGGGTTATTAGTCGACTGGTGTGGGTCGCAGCCTGGGGGACAAGATTAAGGACCCCAATGGAAATAAGACAGACACTCCTCGATGACGCACTGACTTTCTTGGGTTATCCTGGGTGGCTAACCTTCCGGGGTTAAAAATCCGAAGAAATCTTATCTTATCTTATCTTAAGGAATAATGTCAAGTAGGTTAGTCAATTTCAGACCCCCAAAAATACACTTACAAAAGCACTTACAATATTACACTTACATAATTGTTCAATTTCCGAGGTGACCGAAACTCGGGGGTCCACTGTAATTATTATTGTTAAGAATAATAATAATAATTTCTGTGAAGATGAATACACAGTGTTAATATAATTTTACATTGCAGGTGATGTGAAACAAGGAGAAAATCTTCAGCGTGAGTTGGAAATTTCAAAACCTGTTAGTAACTCAGTTAAATATTTACAAAGTATTAACTTTTCGCAGTTGATTTTAAGTGAAAAAGTAAAGATAAAAGAAAAAGGACGACATACACCAGTTTTATCCATTCTACAAAAAAGTACAAGCAGGAGCAAAGAATATACGCGCCAGTTTTGCATCAGTGTTTACCAGAAAAGTGAATGGCTTTGTGGCTGTGACGAAAAACGCTTATTCTGTTTTCCATGCTTACTATTTGGTGGAGACTCTTCATGGACAAAAGTGGCGTAACTGACTTGAGGCATTTACCACAAAAAGTAATGAAACATGAGCAGTCAACCAAGCATATAAATAACATTATTGATTTGTCAATGCTGGGTAAAGTGAACATTGCAACTCAAATTGATTCAACATACAAGATTTCAATAGCAAAACACAATGAAGAGGTTGAAAACAGAAATGCATTGTCCAAAATCATAAACTGCATAAAATTCTGTGGCAAATTTGAGCTCCCTCTCAGAAGACATGATGAAACCTCGAGCTCAAAAATCCAGGTGTATTTCGAGGCCTAGTTGATTTTGCCTGTAGTTTGGATTCTAGCAGATGCTCATATACATAATGCTACAGTGTTTAAAGGAACATCAAAATCAATACAAAATGAACTTTTAGAATCTATGTTAGAAATTTGCAAAAACAAAATCAAGGAAGAAGTGAAGAATGCTGAATACTTGGCAGTTATGTGATGAAACAACAGATATTTATGACAAAACACAAATGGTGATTGTTCTAAGGTATGAGCTACAAGGCAAACCTGTTGAGAGATTCTGGGGATTTTACATAACCAATCAAACAGCAGAAGTATTGTCAAGTGTTTTGTTAAAAGAGCTGCAGATTTTAATTGGTGATCTTCCGCATAAGCTCATTGCTCAAACTTATGACGGTGCAGCTGTGTTAATGGTGTCAACAAAGGTGTGCAAACTAAAGTAAGAGAAGTGTATACCAATGCTCACTTTATACACTGTTATGCGCACCAACTGAACTTGATTCTTCAGCAGGCGACATCGCAGAATACTAATGTTCGAGTATTTTTAACAGCTTGTCAGGGATACCAGCATTTTTTTCAAAATCTTCCAAAGAATGACAGCATTGGAGAATACTGCAGGCAGTCAAATTCCAAGGCCTTCTGCAACACGTTGGAATTTCAAGAGCAGAACAGTTAATGCTGTGCAGGAGATGAAAGATGCACTGATTGAGTGTTGCACTATTCTAGAAGCATCTAACTCGAGAGATACTGGATCTGCAGGAGCGGTATAAAGAGGATCCTGAGTGATCCTGAATTTGAGTTTTGGTTGGAATTTTTTTCCAAAGTGATGCCTCACGTTGACATCATGTTTTCTCAGCTTCAGTCTAGAAATATTAATGCAGTTAAGGCTAATTCCTCTTTAACAGCTTTTGCCTCTTCAGTTCAGAAATTAAGAGATGAATGTGATACTTCTATAATGCCTTCTGAACCAAAGAGAAGAAAATTTAATACAGATAAAGCAGTCGCTGCAAAAGAGGTTTGTGACGTAATTTTATTGCAGTGTAGAACGAGATTCAGTTTCACGAATCATTTGGAAGCTAGCCAGTTACTACTAGTGAGTAATTTTTCAACATATACTGAAAACTTCCCTAGTGATGCATTTAAGCATGCAGTTGCAGCCTATCCCATGCTCGAAAAAGATAAATTGAGAACTGAACTATCTGTACTGTATTCAAGAGAAGATTTGTGCAAATCAGAAAAACTTATTGACTTGCTAGAGATGATAAATGACAATCATCTGCAGTCAACATTTTCAGAAACTGTCAAGCTGTTAAAAATTTTAATAACAACTCCAATGACAACAGCAGAAGCAGGAAGATGTTTTTCAACCTTGAAAAGAATCAAAGCTTTTTTGCACAGTACAATGGCGAATGAAAGATTGACTGCTCTAGCAATGATATCGATTGAAAACATGATGATAACAGAAATGAAAGATTTTAATGAAAAAGTTATAAACCATTTTGCAACATCAAAAAATCGACGCTCGGATTTTATTTTCAAATAGTTGTAACATCATCACCTCAGTTAGCCACGTCTCCACCAGCAGGACTGTGACGACCTCTACGGGTACGTATGTGTGAACGCTTATCAGTATTAAATTTAGTATAATTTTAAAAATTATTACTTTAATAACATTTATTATGCTGTTCTATGAGGCTTGCAGTCACGCAGTCCCCCCATTCAATTTTTTGACAAGCCGCCACTGCCTGTTACAGTGAAGGTAAAAAAGACAGCTGTATATACTGCTACTACTGCCATCACTGTTTGGACTGGCTTACACCACAACAGTGCTAATATTAATAGTGATAGTGCTAATGACAGAGTGGAAGTCAAGGAGGAGAAAGATGATCATTATTCTTGAGTGTTTCAATATGGTGATGTTGCAAGTGAATGTAGATAAGTTCAAACATTATTACGTTTTTCTTGACTTTCATGAAGATTTTGAGGAAAAATCATCCATAAAGGTAAGAAATTAATCTAAATCTTGTACAGTGGACCCCCGGATTTCGTAATGCTAAAAACTCGTACTGCTAAAAACTCAAAATGTATTTTTGTGGTTAACTGTACTGCTAAATGCACCTTGGGACTATTTAAATCTGAGACAATGAAGTAAACTGAGTACAGTGGACCCCCGTAAATCAAACGGTCTGATTATCGGCTGGCTCGAAAATCGATCGCTTTTTTCGGCCCAATTTTTGCCAGATTATCGGTCCGTGTACCAGACCTGTCCGCCTGCCCCGCGCTTGCGTGCCTCGCCACGCAGGCGTCATGAGCCAGTCTAGCTTTGTTTATCACAATAAATTCATTGTGTTTAGTGCTTGTTTATTGATTGTGACTGTGAAATAAGCCACCATGGGCCCAAAGAAACTTCATAGTGGCAGCCCTTTGGTAAAGAAAGTGACAAACATGATAGAATTGAAGAAAGAAATTGTAGCAAAGTACCAAAGTGGAGGAAGAAAGGGGAGAATGTGCCTTCTTCAGTGATTCTACGATATGTATGATTCTAAAGCAGCACAAGTTGATAAAGGCTATAGCACCAGCCAGCGATAAAGTGTAGCATTAACAGTGTAGCAAGTAAGTTAAGCGATTAAGTGATAGAAAATGACGACACAAAACTTAACTCCTACATTGTTGTTTGAGGAATATAGGGGCACTGACAAGAATGCCGCCCTCTGCCACCATCTCATCCAAGGTAAGTGTAAATATTTCTTATTTATATAAGTGTGAATATTTCTTATTTATAAATTAAAGTGTAAATATTTCTTATTTATAAATTAAAGTGTAAATATTTCTTATTTATAAATTAAAGTGTAAATATTTCTTATTTATAAATTAAAGTGTAAATATTTCTTATTTATAAATTATGTACATTGTTTGTGTGAATAGTGGTGGTGGCCTGCTGCTGCCTCAAACAAACTCTCCTGCCTCTCTCATATGCCAACAAGAGTCTTCAATAAAGGTAAAACTGATTTAACTGTTCAGTTGTCCATTAAAATTAGTTCTTTATATTTATTTCTCATTGTTTTCTGTATGTAAAACTATAGTACTTATTCTTTAAAAAAATGAATTTTTGGTGAATATTTTTGGGTGGAACGGATTAATTGTATTTACATTATTTCTTATGGGAAATAAGGGTTCAAAAATTAGCCAGTTCGATTTTAGGCCTAGCTCCTGGAACGGATTAACCCTTTACCGGGCACTCCCTGGAAAATGATAATTTCGAAATGTATTTCATATGAGTCGATAGAGTAGCTCAATGTAAGGATAATGAGCCCATATATTTGAAATTCTAAAAATAACTTTTCGCGCAATTGCCAATATTCAAGGACCGCTCGTAGACGGTCCCGACCGTTAAAGGTGTCAAATTCTGAGTGTTGCAAATTTACAATTGTTAATAAAACACCAAATAAGTATTTTTCTATTTTATTTTACTAATATACAATATCAAAAACACAAATGGAACTTGTTTCCAAACATTTTGTAAGTATTAAAAAAATATAAACATGAACCAAAAAGAAAGATGCACACATTGCAAAGGGATAAAACTTTCAAGTCCCATATTCCTGAATTCCAAGAGTAAAAACAATCATTATAGATGACTACTTGCTAGAATGATAGGCTGTGAAGCAATTTTTATCCTTCCTAATGCATAGGTTAACTTTGCATACTGAACAGAAAAATGATGTTGTGACATGATGTTTCTTTGTGCTGCAATACTTGCATGACAATATTTTTCCAACTGTTGGCAAGTGACCTAGCATTTTATCCAACCTCACACTGTCATCAGGCCTAGCTGCACGTTGGTACTGCACTGGAGATGGCAATGCAAGGCTGGCAAACCATCATCACTGTTAGCACTGGAAGTACTTGTTGAAGGTCTTGGACTTGATCTTATGTTACAGCGTCCATACTTTTGTCCTTTGGATCTTGCAGTGACAGAGACATCAAGCCGGAATTGCTTCAGTGGCATGCATTTGGTTTTAGTGACCGACAATCACGGCAGTAAAGAAGCCATGCATTCACAAAAGAGAGATCAATAACATAGGCAAACAGCCCATGTACCAACGTTTAGATTTCATAGGGGTTTTGTACATATGTACCAACATATTACTTTTGTCAATACCTCCCATGTGTGCATTATAGTTCTTGATGACTGCAGGGCACTGGAAGTTGTCTTTAGTCTTAGATTCCTTGTTATACTTTTGAATAAGAGTCACAGGTTCCACTCCCACATCATTTGTCACTAAAGTCACAGCTTTGTTGTCCTTCCACCTTACAACAAGGATACTATCATTGGTTTTGAAGTCAAAAGTGCCCCTGGGCACTATGTTCTTTTCCATTTGTTTGACAGGCATCAGTTCTGGTTTACCACATCTATTTTCACGTACTGTTCCAGTGTACCTGCAGTTATACTTGTCTCTTAGTACCTTGACCAAAGGTAGACTTAAAAAGAAATTGTCAGCATAGATTGCTGATGTCTTTCTTTTGCTGAGAGTTGTTGCAAGTACCAGAACAATCTTTGAACTTATTGGTAGTTTATTTTCTTCATCTGGCAGCTTTATGGGATGGTTTTCAAAAGTCGTTTTGCCTTCATACATGATTATATCATGTATGATTCCATCTTCACTTCCACGACAAAATAGTTTGAAACCCCATTTGTCTGGTTTGGTTTTGATGTACTGCCTGAGGTTTCCAGCAGTTTTACCCTTGAAACCAACCATTACTTCATCAATAGACTGCCTGGGTGTAGCTGCAACTTGCAAGCAAGCATTAGTTAGTGCTGTGTAAAGAGGCCTTATTTTGTGGAATCTGTCCTTATGCCTGTGGGTGTTATCATTGAAATGAACTGTACGCCTAAGCAACCTAAATCTTTTAGATGACATGACTTCTGCAACCTGGATTACCTTAGTAGAACTTGCCCAATAGTCATCTAGGGATGGGTATGAAGAAATACCCATAAACAACAGAATACCTATGAACTGTATTATTTCTTCACAATCTGTTACAAAAGTAGTATCTATGTTTTTTTGCTTGGCATACAAATTGGTTTGATATGTCATGCTTTCTATCATATTTGGGGTAAAAAACTTGCTAAAATAATCAAATGGACACTTAATTGCAAGAGGCTTTCATGTTCGTATACAGGCAAAGAGTCATTAGTGATGTCATCCTTCTCCAAACAGTCTGAGCTTGAACAGCAAGCTCATCATGAAGATCTTCTTCATCAGGGTACTCCTCGATCGCAATACCTTTCTTTTTCTTGGCTAATTTAGGCTTTTTGGATGGCCTTTCTTCCTCCTCCTCATCACTTGACACCTGTGCATCAGGTGGCAAGTATTCATCACCACTCTCAAGTAATTCCAGGTCATCTGGCTCTGGATTGGAGTCACTTTCCTCCAAAATGCAGAGATATTTTGACTTATCTTGGGAGGATTCACCATAGAACAATTTCTCATTGATCTGAATGACAATAAGAATGTTCTGTACACACCCAGACCACTACAGAATTCATATATGCACTAGAAATTTTTATATAAATATTTATTTACTGAAATTTAAAATGTGGCCCTGACGGCGGGACCGTCTGTACACGGTCCTCTTTGTTGCACTTTTTTCAATTGCATGGTACACTCATATTATGCATATCTAACTCCTGATATATATCTCAAAATATGCCTAAACTATTCATTTACACACTGGACACAACAATTAGTACTTACCGACATTGTAGAGAGTATAATCACAGTGTATATGAGTGGAACAAGAGCAAAAATTCGGCTCTGGGTGACGCCAAGCGAGAAGTGTTTACATTTTGGTCTCTCAACCAATGGGAAGTGAGAAGATGCCGGTCTCACTTAGCTGGAGCGACTCACAGAAGGCTTGTGATTGGTCAGATATAGAGAATGGGAACCTAGATGCGCTGGGGGAGTAGGATGACACGCGCAAAAACACGTGTTTAGGACCGTCTGTACACGGTCCTGCCCGGTAAAGGGTTAAGGCCGATTTTAGGGGGTCCACTGTACTTTAACCCTTAAACTGTCCAAACGTATATATACGTTTGCACGCGTACTGCTCCGAACGTAGATCTTTGTTTTATTTTTCATTCCTTCAAATTTAGTGCGATAGGCCTGAGTTGCCTAGACATGAGAGAATGGGTCTGCGTCCTCAGTGTGCGCAGTATTAAAAAAATCTGGGACCACTTAGTACCTTGTGGGAGCACTAGTTCAATTGAGCGCCAGCTAGAGCAAATAGTGTGGCAAACACCAGGGATTCACTGATGTCATGTTGCATTAACACTCCCCTTATAAGAGGAAAGTAAAAATAGGTTAGATAAATACAAGAGTGGCTGTGGGTGGGTGTGAGTTGGACCTGACTAGCTTGTGCTACTAATTCTTATGCTGTGCTCCTTCCTTCAGAGGATGTGACTTGACTAGGTGGGTCATTGTTCTAAGCTTGGGGGAAAGGTGACATGGGCTTGCCTTGCATGGGCCAGTAGGCCTTCTGCAGTGTTCCTTCTTTTTTATGTTCTTATGTATTCAGCAGGCTAGCTTTGGCTGTCTCTGGCTGTCTCTCTGTCTCTATCTG
>WNWK01047766.1:0-13800 GCA_009830355.1 Cherax destructor | reverse complement strand
TAGAATGACTTGGGACTTAATCTGTGGGGAAGGAAGGGGGGGGGGGGCCCCAAAAAAGGTTGGGGGAAAGGGGGGAAAGGAGGTTTTGTGGGCGGGGGGTTTGGGGCCCAAAATGGGGAAAACATTTTTTTGATGGGATGAGGGAGATGAATTTTTTTGGGACATAAAACAATTTTTTGGGGAGTGTAAAACAGGGTAACTTTTTGTAAAGGGGGATTCAAACCAGTTAATTGATTTAGTTGGACGGCCCTAAAATGGGAAGCCCTGCACTTTAAAGGGGGGGTCGGGGATAGTGATAGCTGGGGGGGACTATTCTCAGCTGGTATCTGAGCCCTCGGGAAAAGACGGGATTATTTTGGGGGGTGTGGTAAAGTGTTGAATGATGATGAAAGTATTTTTTTTTGGGGATTTTCTTTTTTTTGGGTCCCCCCTGCCTCGATGGGGGGCGGCCGACTTTTGAAAAAAAAAAAAACTACCTATAAAACATAAAAAAGGGCTTGGCAAAAAGGTGGCAAAGACATTTAGTTAGCTTCTCTTAATACTATACTAGACATTTTTTGCTTCTCTTAAAACAAATAGACACAATAGACTAGAGCACAAGATTTGTTATAATACATTTTAAAAAGGGTACCCAAAAATATCCCAGGAAAAAATTCTTAGCCTGGTTTTAAAGTTTATAATATGATGGTATTTTCAGGTGTTAGAATAATTAAGCAAGAGTTGTCTAAAACAACAGAACCTCGACAACGGATGTTTTGGCCTTGGCCTTGGTGTTCCTGGATCGTGGCTCTCCAGAACAGGTGTAGTAACTAAGCACAGTTGTTCTGTATTTGTTCTTCCACATCTCATTGTGTTGCCATTATGTACAGTATGTTGCTTTTAGGTTTTGTTCTATTGTGATTTTTTAAATCTTTACTTTTGTGTTTTATTATATGATTTTTCTAATACATGTATAGTACTGGTAGTAGCAGGTTTATTACTGGTAATAGTACAAACATATTACTGTTAATAGTACAGGATATTACTGGTAATAGTACATGATATTACTGGTAATAGTACAGGCATATTATGTAATAGTACAGGTATATTACAAAGTATTTTTTGCACCCCTCCCACAGTTGCTTCATCAGTAGTTTTGACAAAATGCATAGGTATTACATATGTTTTGTTTACCATATACCCTGTTAGTCATCCTCTCTTCATGCCTTCCTAGGCACTTAAAAAAAATAGAGAATCAGGAAGAGCAAAGTTAATTTGTTACAAAAGTAGTGGATTAGGTGGGGTACAAATGTTATAAGAACAGAGGAATACTGTAGTAAGTCTACTGGTTCATGCAGACATTAAATCCACTCTCTCCCTTTTCCTCAAGACTGAGTCTTTGCTAAAATTACATATCTACAATAGTACATAATAAGCCCAACAGGTCATCAAAAGGAGTATGCACAATATTAAATAAATTATTGTTGTTGCTTCCAAGATGAATATTTTCACTGAATTTCTGGCTTTCTTGTCTCACAGGTATCAACAGTTCTGGCCTCCTTCGAGCCTACCAGCTGGTGGTGGTACTGCTTCAACACTCACGCCTACTACTCATCACAGAAGATGGGGCTACTAGACTCTCTCCACTGGTTCAAGTACTACTGTAACTTTGATAAATTATGGCTTACATATCTCTTCAACTTATTTTTGATAGAAGATGAATCACAGTGCTGTGGCTGGAACAGTTGATAAGCCCAAAAATTGAGATAAATTTTAGAATTTTTTTATAATTGGTATAGTATATTGAAGAGAACATATCATAATTACTATTTTGTGAACTGATGGAAAAATACAAATTATACATTAATGCAATACAACTTTTTTAAAAGTGTACAAATAATAAAAATTTTGTGGAAAATCCATAGCATGCACAGCATTTCAGACAGACTTAAACTAGGATGAAAACTACTTTTGTACAAGTCAAAAAATGAAACACATTTTCTTTGCAGCATTTTGTAATGAGTATCGCTCTAACTCAGGTTTTGGTGAACACAAGAAAGAGGTATTTACAGAAGTCTTTGTCTCTCTTATTGGAGAAGGTACACTCTCTCAATGCATTTGTGGATGCATTTGTGGCTGTGTACCCAATTGTTTCTTGTGGTCCAGAATGCAACACTCACTCATTGTGGTGCAGACTTCCTTGAAAAATTTTTTCTTGGAATATGCCCACAATTCAGAGGTAAGTATTTTGGGAGGTGTGAATTTTGTTAAATTTTTCTTTACCAGGGCAGGGTGAGCCAAAGAAACAAATTCATCATTGTTCATTCAAACACTGTCATGCTAGAAGTATTCTGACATCACAGTTTAGATTGCCAGAGGGTGTATAAATCTCAGGTGGAAGGAAGGAATGTTTGGAAGGAGGATGTAAGGAGGTTTTGAGTGCTAGAGGCTAGAGCATCCAGCAGGCTCATGTGAGTATGTCAGATTGAAGTGAGAAGAGACGAGTGGTTGTAAATGCTTGATATATGGTTGAAGTGTGAGTGTGAGCAGGGTAACATTTATTTAGAGATTCAGGGAAACTGGTGAACTTGAGTCCTGGAGGTGGGACAGGCAGTGAAGGCACTTTAAAGAAATCTAGTCATGTACAATAAGTGAAAACCCTAAACCTTTGAATTACTATTCTTAACCAGGAGTAAGTCTCTTTGTTCTTCCATGACCTAAATTAGTGGTGAGACCCAGTCCCAGACATGTTAAACCATGGCTGAACATGAGAATGTTGCTTAAAGAGGCTTACATGGTGTTTTCCACACCTTATATTTTTTTAACACTAATTGTCTCCCACCGATGTATGGTGACCTGAAAAAGAAACACTTTCACCATCATTCACTCTAGCATTGTCTTGCCAGAGGTGCATAGATACTACAGTTCAGATGCCCTTCCAAAACTGCAGATATCCCCACCCCTCCTTCAGAGTGCAGGCATCGTAGTTTTCACCTCCAGGACTCAAGTTGTACTATATATACAGTAGACCCTCATTTAGCACGACTTTATGTTGCGCGTTTTGGGTATTACGCGATTGAAGAATTGCGGCACATTTTTATCTAACACGACGTAAACCTTATATTACGCGATTCGCTGGAGGGGGAAAATTTTGAGCCCGCGGTCGCCTGCAGTAGGTTAAACCATTGAGTCAGTGGGGGTCCTACTAAGGGTGGCTATGAGCCACAACAAGTGTTTAATGCTGACGAGACAAGTGTTTTCTGGAAGAAAATGCCAACATGAACTTATATCAGTCAGCAAGAGAAAGTGCACCAGGCTTCAAGACAGCAAAGGATCGCTTCACCTTGCCCTTTTGGGTAATGCATCAGGTGTTTTTCAAGGTAAGCCCATGGTTATTTACCGCTGTAAGAACTTCCTCATGCTTTGAGGAAAAGGAATTTGTTTTTCCTTCAAAAACTAAGTTTATTCAGGATACAGAGATAGTTACATTGATTATCATACATAGCAGCATATGTGTAGAAAACCCCAGATAACCCAAAGTGTTATCCTAGAGAACCAGGATAACCCAAAGTGTTATCCTAGGAGAACCTGGGATAACCCAAAGTGTTATCCTGGGAGAACCTGGGATAACCCAAAGTGTTACCCTGGGAAAACCCCAGGATAACCCAAATGTTTTTAGAAAACCTTCCAAAAGGTTCCAGAAACTGTCCCAAAAAGTGTTATCCTAGAGAACCAGGGATAACCCAAAGTGTTATCCTAGAGAACCTAGATAACCCAAAGTGTTATCCAGAAAACCCCGGGGATAACCCAAAGTGTTATCCGGGAGAACCTAGGATAACCCAAAGTGTTATCCTAGAGAACCTAGGATAACCCAAAGTGTTATCCTAGAGAACCTAGGATAACCCAAAGTGTTATCCTAGAGAACCTGGGGATAACCCAGTGTTATCCAAAAAAGGATCCCTTTCCAGAGAACAAAACCCAGGGATAGTTCCCAAAAGTGTTATTTTTTGAGAGGAACCTAAAAAGGAAAAAACCCACCAAGGGGTGTTAAATCCTGAAAACCCCCCCCTTAGGATAACAACCCAAAGTTCTTTTCCTAGGGCCAGTTTTTGAAAGGTGAACCTTATTGGGTCTTCCCCTACACATTTTTTGCTGCAAGAAGAAATTTTTAACGAATCCTTGTATCCTGAATAAATTTATTTGCAAAAAAAAGAACCATAAGGGTGCTAATTTGAAAACGGGGGCCGTTTCCCCAAGGTTTACTAACACTAATACTTCTGACTTACTGAAGACTTGTTGCAAAAATAAATAAATTTGTTGTTTGATCTTTAAATACTTTCTGATGCTTACGAATATTACTGACTGTTCTAAAGGGGCGATGTAACTTATAAGCTTAAAACTAACGAAGAAAAATTTGACAAAAAACGGGGCTTAATGAATGACTTGACACGATTACTAAGTTTGGGTTGACTAACTTACTGAATGACTTGACTGACTGACTTATGAATGACTTGACTGACTATTTTGAATGACTTTGACTGACTTACTGAATGATTTGGGACTGACTTACTGAATACTTGCTGATTTACTGAAGATTAGACTTACTGAATTTACTGACTGACTTACTGAATGACTTGACTGATATTCTGAATGACTTGACTGACTTACTGAATGACTTTGTTCTAAAACTTGACTTTACTGAATGACTTGACTGACTTCTGAATGACTTGCGATTTTTCTGAATGACTTGACTGACTTACTGAATGACTTGACTGACTGACTTACGGGGAAGATTGACTGACTATTATAATGAGGGCTGACTGACTTACTGAATGACTTGACTGACTTACTGAATGACTTGACTGACTTACTGAAGACTTGACACTGACTTACTGAATGACTTGACTGTACTTACTGAAGACTTGACTGACTGACTTATAAGACTTGACTGATGACTTACTGAATGACTTGACATGACTTACTGAATGACTTGACTGACTGACTTACTGAATGACTGACTGATTTACTGAATGACTTGACTGATATTATAAATTATACTGACTTTAATGACTTGACTGACTTACAAGCTTGACTGACTGACTTACTAAAAATTATGCTATTACGAATGACTTGCTGACCTTACTGAAGACTTGACTGACTGACTTACTGAATGACTTGACTGACGCTTACTAAGATTACTGACTGATTTACTGAAGACTTATACACTTACTAAGACTTGACTGACGACTTACTGAATGACTTGACGGGGCTGACTTATAAGACTTGACTGACTGACTTACTGAATGATTGACTGAATGTCTTGACTGCTTACTGAATGACTTGACTGACTTACTGAATGACTTGACTGACTTACTAATGACTTGACTGACTGACTTACTGAATGACTTGATTGTTTGATTATAAACTTACTGACTTACTGAAGTCTTGACGACTTATAATGTCTTGACTGATTACTGAATGTCTTGACTGACTTACGAATTCTTGACGATTATTTTAAAAGTTTTTGCATTTTGAATGTCTTGACTATTCTGAATGACTTACTATATTCTGAATGACTTGACTACTGATTCTAAATGACTTAACGATTATGAATGGGGACTTACTTAATGACTTGACTGATTACTGAATGACTTTATTAAAGTTAGAGACCTAGTACAACCATCGACCAGTTCCAGAATCTCTACTATCCACCTCAGCCCAGTAGGGCCACAGCATAACTCTCCACCTTTTCAAACCACAAACATTAGCACCCCTTTTAAGGTAAATACTATTTTTTTTCTTTGATCTTAAGCAGAAAAAAAATAATACATCACATAATGAACTACAATTACATATTTTTTTATTTTTAAAGATCTGGGAAAAAAAAAAAAACTTGTTTGGCTTTTTGGGGGCTCCGGGGAAGAACCCTATTTTTCCCATAAGTTCTTTTTTTAAAAATTTTTTTATTAAAGACGTTTCAGGAACGTAAACCGTGTAAAGAGGGCCTACGCTCAGTGGTTCCCCCGTTTTAAAGCCCCAACCAACTAAAAGGTATTATTTAAGTGTATTTTTTGGGGCTGAAACGGCTTAATTTACATTTTCCTTTGGGAAAAAATTCCCCGGGGAAGGGGCCCCCCAAAAGTTTTTGGAAAATTATGCGAAACCTGGGACCATTATATATATAGTATTAATTAGTGATAATCACACTTAAGCTATAGTTTTATATGTTATAAAAAAAAAAGAAAATCAATTAAAAATTTTAAAGTTTTTCCCCTTTTCTGTTTTTTAAAATCAAGTGTTTTTTTTTGATGGCATAAGATAACTGGTCAGAGAGATCAAACGATCGGGGATCACAGTGTTAATGAGCCTTTATCTTCCAGCCTGGGGGTTTTTTGGGATAAAAAAATATTTGTTTTGGTACCTGTTAATGTCAAGGAACTTGTATGTTTTCTTTTTTCTCTCTTTCTCTCTCTTTTTTTTTTGCCCTTTTCCCTTTCCCCCTTTCCGTCCTTTTTTTTTTTTTTTTTCTTGTCCTGTCTTCTCCCCAACCCCCCTTCCTTTTTCCCTCCTACCATGTACAGTCATCCCTTTGGTTTTTGTTGTCCCAGTTTTCCCGATTTTGGTTTTGCGATTTTTTTAGGGAAAATTTGTTTAGTTTTCGCCCATTGTTTTAGTTTTCCCACCCATGGGCCTTCCCCAGTGACGCCAATAAAAGGCCATCCCCCACCCACACACATTGTCATGCAGTCTAGCATTGTTTACCTTAGGAAATCATCCCGGGTTTTAAAAAAATTTATTAACAACCCCTTTTTTTTGGGCCTTGATTATTGTGTATGACTACTAAATGAATGGGCCCAAAAAAGCTCCTAGGGCCCCTTTTTTGGGGAAAAAAGGGGAACACTTAGAAATGAAGAAAGAAATAATGAAAAAAAAGGAAAGGGGAAACACGTGGAGTTTGAGTGTAGCAGGCAGCACAGGAGGGTGGGGAGTAGCAGGCATGCAGGGGTGTAGCATGCATGTAGGGGGTGCAGGTTGCAGGGAGTGTAGCATGTATGAGGGGTTTATGGCAGGGAGGGTAAAAGGATGCAGGGTTGAACAGGATGGGGTTGTAATGGCAGGGGGGTGTGTGGGGAGGAACGGTTCAGGGGGTAACAGGAGGGGAGTGTAGCATGGGGAGGGGGTGTAACAGGGCAGGGGGGGTAAAGGTTCAGGGGGACAGTAGAGGGGGTGGCAGGAGGAGGGGGGTGCAGGGGGGGGGAGTAGGCATGCAGGGAAGGGGCCCCGGGTAAGGCTTGATACCTAGAGTCCTTTAGGGGGGGTTCCCTTTCCAAAAGGGCCGCCTCTCCCCCCTTCCCCCCCATCCAGCAAATCAGCTTCAATAAAGGTAAGTGCCACATTCAGTTCATTCATTTGTGCATGTAAATCTATCTTTAAGGCCCAAAATTTTTTTTTTTTTCCAAACTTCTGGGGTTTCGGAACGGGTTAATTGAATTTCCATTATTTCTTATGGGGGAAAAAATTTTGGTTTTCGATTTTTGGTTTTAGCCCATCCATCGGAACGGATTAAAATCAAAAAACCGGGGGGACTGTAATTTTGCCCCCTTTGTGCTTTATCTCTTCCTCTCTAGTCCTTACGTAGAAAACTAAATACTGTATACGCTGTCATAATTTATAAACAGTCCAAAGTCATAACTAAGAAAATAGTAATGTACCATATTGTCTATACAAGTCCAAAGAAGATCCAAACTGGGTGCCCCAACAAAAGCAGCCTTGAAGGAACTTTTCCCACCACGCCCCACTTTCCTGGGTCTGTTGCCACCCCCAGAAAACATCATTCTTTCCCCCGAGGCACAAACGAGTGAACCAGAAGATGGAGGATCACCAGAGGAAAAGGTTTGCAGCTGAGGCTGAGGAAGAAGAAAAGAAACCTGTCTGCCTCTTTATTGCATCTTGTTGTTCTTCAGGTAACTTCTCAAATGTTCTCGAATCTTTTTTTTTATAAATGAAGGAATAGATAGGGAGGGAAAAAAAAAGAGAAAGAGGAAAGAAAGAGACATTGATTAATGTATTATAGGATGTAAAAAACCCTTAAAGTTCCTTATGCATAAGAGGGGGAAAAAATAGTAAAAGTTTGGATTTTTATTTCATGGATGGGAAAGGGAAGGGGAAAGATGAGGTAAAAAGTTGTATTGGTTGTTAAAAAAAAACACCTGCTTTGGGTTTCAGGGGGTGAGGGTGTAAATGCAGCACTAGCTTGTGGGTGTCCATTATGACTGGGAAGGGGCTACAGCAATCTGAGGAGACCAAGGGGGACAAACCCTTTAAATCTGGTAGATGCCAACAAAAAAAGGGAGCATCAATTTGATGGACCAAAAAAAAATAAAAAACGAAAATTTCCCACAAATGCAGCAGGAAGAAAAAAAATTTTAAATTATCATAGACATTCCTTCCCAGTTGTCCCGTATTGTGAAATTAAAAAAGGGGGTTTTGGCTTCTGTGTCATGGGTGACCCCCCATTTTTGTTTTATCACAATAGCTGGGAGTTATTTTTATTATTTAGACTCAAGGTAGGAATTTTGGGTGATGATCCGGGCCATGAAAAAAAAAGGGGGAAAAGGAAAAATTTCTTTATGTGGAGATATTGAAAAGTAAACAATCTTTATACCCCTTTTAGACCCAAAAAAATTTTTTAAAATTTTAATGGGTTTTTTTAAAATTAAAAAAAGGGAGAGACAGTTTTCTCATGTGCCTTGATACTTTTTTCCAGTTGTGAATTTTTTTTGGGGGGATTTGGAAAAAAATTAAATTTGCAGATTTTTCCCCGTCCCTGCTGGCTCCCGATCTACCATCGGGGTTAAAAACCGACTAATGTTCCCCCAATTTTTTGGGGCTGCAACCCTACTGCACTTGGTGCTCAATCCCCAAGATCCTCTGCCAGAGTCCTCCAGCAGCGGATTACATCCTGGGAATTTCCCATCTTTTCCCAATATGGAAAGGTTAGGTCCAACAATTGCACAAACATGTATAGTTAGACTAGGTAGTAGGGTTTTTTTAGATAAAAACCCCCCCGGGGGGGTAACAGTCCCGCCTGGGAAAAAGGAAGCCTGTAATTGTTTTGCATGATGGAATTGTTTGGGTATTTTTTTTTGTTTTTGCCCTTTTTCCTTTTTAGAGTCCAAAACCAAATAAAAGACAAAATAACTTTTTACTAAACCTTACCAAGGATAACTGCACCTTTATTTGCTGTTGATGTTTTTTTTAATTCAATAAATTGCTTTCTTCTATGACACCCCCCTAGAAAAAAATATTTATGTTCAAGATCTAAGGAAACATAAACACATATAATACCATCAGGATATTATAATAATAATTGTAACAATATATCAAATTGCCTTAATGGTGGTTTTCCCATTATTAAGGCTTAATTTTAAATAAATATGACAATAAAAAATTAAATACAGTGGACCCCAGTAACGAGCCCCCCGGAAATCGTAATTATGTAAGTATAAATTTGTAAGTGCTTTTGTAAGTGTTTTTTTGGGGGTCTGAAATGGACTAATCTACTTGACATTATTTCTTAAATAAATTCGTTCGGTAATGGCATTGAGCGGGCTTCTGGAATAAATTTTTGCCGTTACTCGGGGTCCACTGTCAAAAGTAAGTTTTGCAGTCCCGTTTTGTTAATGTATAATTTTTTTACCTATAGATATTTTAAAATTTTTTCAGGATAGGAGTCTCCATTGGAGTGGGGGGAGTTAGTGTTGAAGTTGATCACTCACAAGTAAAGTCTACCTGAACAATCCTGTTTACAATGTACTCTGATATTCTGAATGGTGATATCAATTTATAAGTTAGAATTCTAAAACTCAAAAATTTTCTAATACCTTATCAACAACCCCCAACCATCATTCTGTATTTCACTACTGCTTTATCCTCCAAATTTTCATGATACTGCACACTTTTTTATTAAACACAGTAGGTCCTGTAGGGCCCCCTATGGGTTTAGTGCTTCCCAAAAGATACTGGTAGGTCATCTCATCAGCTTCATTTTTAGCTATACAGTATGATCGCAAAAATTTTGTGTATAAAATGAACCCTAAAATACCCTATTGTAATAAACAATTGCAAATTTCTGCAGTTAGCAAATATACTGTTCTTTTATTATTACAAATGACCCTTGCTTTAAAAATATAGCTATGGGCCAGTCAGGAGGCTCATTAAGCAAAAAAATGGTAAAAGAATTCTTTTCCCCCAGACACCCATGTTATAACCTCAGATGCAGACCAGGGTAATTGTTCCTCAGCTAACCTATTAATTTTTGGGGAAAAGATGATATTCATAACTTTGCACTGTATCATGAGATATTGGCTTCCCCGGGGTATCCCTGTCTATTCTCCCTCAGTCTTCTTTTTACATGGAGGTCTCATTTTAAAAAAAAATATAATAAAATTTTGACATGACGTACAACACAGTGGATAATGTAAAAAATATGAACTACGAGGAAAAACTAAGACAAATTTATCATTTGGGGAAAATAAAGAAGTATGTGGGGGCAACATTAAAGCAGAAAGGAAAAAATTGCTTGAAACTAACAATGGAGAGGACAAGAGGATCCAATTTTAATTTTGGGAAAATTTGGGAGTGTAAAAAAAAAACTTCATTGAATATTTTTGTCAAATGAAGTGGGTGATGAGTGGAAGGAGTTCCACAAGGATGTTGTGATTCAACAACTATCTCAAAGTTTTAAAAAATTTAAAATTAATTAAGAAAAGGTGAAACATCTATCCTTCTAAAAACCAAATATGAAAAAAAAATAAAAAAATACTTAATTGCACACAAAAAATGTTACACTGTTAGGAATATGAGTTTCTGTACATTTTGGTTTTTAGGTGTTATGCTATTTTATTTTTTTTAAAAACTAATTATGATTTTGCTATTGATTTTTTAAAATTTAAGTACTGACTGTATATACACTTTTCCACATTAAATATTACAGGACATTCAAGGTTAACAGGATGACATGAAGCCATCTATAAACCAGATCTTTCATTTGGTCAGTTGATTTGATTTGATGTTAATCTGTTCTGAAAACCGTGTTCCATGTTTGAGTAATGTGAGAAATGAAAGTAGCTGATGGAGTGACTTCCATGAGACAAGAAAGCCGTGGCAGAATTGCTAATGGTTCTCTTTCCTTTGGGTTTAAAAAAGTTGTCCTTTTTGTTCATAGTTAGGTCAGATGTGGAACTTTACCTGATGACTTCTTTATTCAGTGGCAGAGGGGTTGTGAGAGGCTTCCCCATATAATCTTAGAGGGTTTTTTTATATATTTTAAAAGGGATGTTTTGCTCTTATTTTGATGCCTCCACTGGATAGAACATTTCTTGGGGGTTTTTGCTCTCTAGAAATAGAATGTTTTATCTGGTATCTGATCTATACTACACCTTTGCAAGCTTTAAAAGGGGTGGATTTATCTTGAAAAAATTGTTGGAGTCTAAACTTGTTGGTGCCTTAAACATTTCTGTGATAGCAGCTCTGCTATCCTTCCTTTAAAAGTTGAAAGTCCTCCCGTGCTCATATATATTAGTATTGAATGTGATTTAAATTAAGAATAATTTTTCAGGGCATTCAATTCTTTAAGTTCAGGTAAACACCCGAATGCCCCCCACAATAGTAAACCAAAACCCGGGTTCCTATTTTGCCAGGCAAACTTCAGCATCAGGTGTAAGGGGACTTTACCATTTTGTAAAGTGTTCTCCATGGGTAAATTCAATATTGTAGTCAAAGGGGAAACATAGGATTTTAAAAGGTGAACAATAGTGTTGATTTTTTACTCAAAGGTGGGAAATATGATTACTTGTTTGGTTTATTTTCACTGCTCCTCCCATTCATTAGGCAATATACAAAGATTGGTGAGTGTGAAGGATTGATGCCTTCTGTCAGTGCAGGAAATCAGTTCATTGCTAAAGCAGCCTATACAGTACCTAACATGGCAAAATAGTGTGGAAGGCTTATGGCCAAAGTAGCTCTCCCTTCTATTTCTTCAGTTCTTTTATTTAAGATGAAAGCAGGCTTGTTAGGTAAGACATGTTTTTCTAAAGTTAATTTTGTGTTTCTGTATAATGTTCTCAAACAGCAGAAAAGAAGGAAAGTTAATTGATTGATAAGTAGATTTCTGCTGCATATATGATTCTCTTTTTGAAGAGTGGAGTGACATTTGCAAATCCTCGGTTTTGAGAACTCTTAATAGAACCTGGTATTTTCAGAATAGTTATCCTTGTTAACCTTGTACATTCATACCTTACTGCCACACGCAGATTAAGGTAATGATTTTTTTTTCCTCACTATGTGAGGGTTGACTAATTTCAAGGTGGTACTAGCAAATATTATACAATGCTCACCACATACTGAACATGTGTTACATTTAAACCCTTTTATATTTTGCATGTAACACTGTATTACCTTAGTTGTTACCTAGAATATTTGCATACTGAATGTATAAATAATTATTAAATTATTTTATTATTTTAATAATTTACTAGAAACCTAAATTATATACCCTTTTTGCCTACAGAGACATTCACCAAATGATGGATAAGTTTGTCATTTACTTATGAATGAGGTGTCATTATTTTGGTAATTTATTTAATTATTATTTAATTATTTAAATAGTTATTATTATTATTATTTTCCATTATTAACCCATGGTACCTCAATTGGAAAAGTAGTGGAACTATTTTTCACACTTTTTAAAGTACTATATGAAATTGGAAACATTTATAATTTGACAAAGAAATACTAAAAAATAAGACTTAAATTTTTTTGCATGCAAGAAATTTGGAATCCAAGGCAACACTGATTTATACCTGTAATCACAATGCATTAGAATATCCCTCAACTTGTTTTCGCTCGTGTGTTGAATGTCCTCACAGGGCTATTATTTTGATTATTCTTGAAAACTTGGTCATAAAGCATAAGCAAAAATTTTGATTTTCTGTACCTCACTTGAAAAGATTCATCAGCATGTTGTTTGATTTTCAGAAAAAGATTTCCTCCCCAAATATTCATTGATCCTAAGGTTTTCTTCCTCAACCAATTAAAATGTATGTTTCCGTTTCCCTGCGCCGCAAACTCAATAATTTTGGGATAAATTTTAGTTGAGTTGGTCCCCGTTTATATTTTGTTTTTATTTCTTGCTGAATATTTATTCTACTTCATACATGTCTTTAGACTGTGGTAGTTCAAAAACTATAATGCATAGTAAGATTGTGATTGGGATGGGATGATATAAAAAAACCCCAAACTCCGATACTAAATTGTAGGCGTACTAAATTTTAGGTTGATCTGTTGATCCCATAAAAATTATCCAGCCCACCAATACCAATATTATCATTTTGTTTAACACATCGGTCATCTCCCATCAGGGGGGTTGACATTATTCTTATTATTCTTATTTTTGGGGGAATTAAATTCATATGGATCATGCGTCTGTCAAATGGGTTAAATTAGGGTTGGTTTGGTAAAGGTAGGCATGTATTTGAATTTGATGACATATACACTGCGAGCATCTTTTGGCTATTTTGCATGACTGATTATCTGGCTTTGGGTTTCCCCGAACTCTCCATTTAGGTGGGTAAGAGTTCTTGCAGCAGCTGGAGGTGAAAAAAACAATTTTGAGTTTGGTGCTAAAACTAGTTTAGTTACTGCAGTTTGAAAATCAAATAACATTCAAATGAATAGAAGAAATAAATGAAAACAAATCATGAAATAAAGACAGCTTATTGTTAAATCATAGGCAAGATAAAAAATTTTTGTAAGGGAAAA
>WNWK01047765.1:0-13801 GCA_009830355.1 Cherax destructor | reverse complement strand
GACAGCACGGATTCCGGAAGGCAAATCCTGTGTAACAAACCTCCTAGAGTTCTATGATAAAGTAACAGAGGTAAGGCAAGAGAGAGAAGGGTGGGTTGATTGCATTTTCCTGGACTGTAGGAAGGCCTTCGACACAGTTCCTCACATGAGATTAGTAAAGAAGTTGGAAGAACAAGCATGTATAACAGAAAGGGCACTGGAATGGATCGGGGAATACCTCACAGGAGGCAACAACGGGTCATGGTGCGTGATGAGGTATCACAATGGGCGCCTGTGACGAGCGGCGTACCGAAGGGTCAGTCCTAGGACCAGTGTTATTCTTGGTATATGTAAACGACATGACGGATGGGATAGACTCGGAAGAGGACCAAGCAGGACTTCAAACAGACCTGGACAAGCTTGACATCTGGTCTAGCAACTGGCTTCTCGAATTCAATCCCACCAAATGCAAAATCATGAAGATCGGAGAAGGGCAAAGAAGACCGCTGACAGAGTACAGGCTAGGTGGACAAAGGCTACAAACCTCGGAAAGGAGAAAGACCTTGGGGTGAGTATAACGCCAAGCACGTCTCGAGGCACACATCAACCAGATAACTGCGGCAGCATATGGGCGACTGGCAAACCTAAGATTAGCGTTCCGTTACCTAAACAAGGAATCGTTCAAGACACTGTACACCGTGTACGTCAGGCCCATACTAGAATATGCAGCACCAGTCTGGAACCCACACCTGGTCAAGCACGTAAAGAAACTAGAGAAAGTGCAAAGGTTTGCGACAAGGCTAGTTCCACAACTCAGGGTCTGTCCTATGAAGAAAGGTTGAGGGAAATAGGACTAACAACACTGGAGGAAAGAAGGGTCAGAGGAGACATGATAACGACATACAAAATACTGCGGGAATCGACAAGGTAGACAGTGACAGGATGTTCCAGAGAGGGAACACATAAACAAGGGGACACAACTGGAAGCTGAAAACTCAGATGAGTCAAAGGGATGTTAGGAAGCATTTCTTCAGCCACAGAGTAGTCAGGAAGTGGAATAGTCTAGAGAAAGATATAGTGGAGGCAGGAACCATACATAGTTTTAAGACGAGGTATGATAAAGCTCATGGAGCAGGGGAGCAGAGACCCAGTAGCGGACAGCGAAGAGGCGGGGGCCAGGAGCTGAGTCTCGACCCTGCAACCACAATTAGGTGAGTACAATTAGGTGAGTACAGAAGCACACACACACACACACGACCCGTACAACCACAATTAGATGAATACAATTACTAGTTTCGAGCTAAGAGTCATGTCTTACGAGGAGAGGTTAAGGAATTGAACCTGACGACACTAGAGGGCATGAGGATAGGGAAGACATGAAACGACGTATAAAATACTGAAAGGAATTGACAAGCTGGGCAGAGATGTGACACAGCAACAAGGGGTAACAACTGGAAGTGTTGAAATCTCAGATGAGTTATAGGGATGTTAGGAAGTATTTCTTAGGCTTAGAGTTGTCAGGAAGTGGAACAATTTGGAGAGTGAAGTGGTAGAGGCAGGATCCATATAAAGCTTTAAGAAGAGGTACAATAAGGCTCTTGGAGCCATCGCACGTGGACCTAGTAGCGGCCAGCGAAGAAACGGGGCCAACAGCTGTGAATCGACCCCTGCAACCACAACTAGGTGAGTACAAAATATGAAGGCTGGGCTACTCACCTAACTGGCCAGGGCTGCTGGGGTCTATTATATCGTACCCCATCTGTTTCCCGGCCTTCAAGAAACCTCCCAGCAGTTTGGTTTTCCATCGTTTATTCTCCACCGTCAACGGTCCGCCATACCCATGAAGAGATGCTGTGGATAAACCATTATAATTAACCTCTGGGAAATTACTTATTAAGAAGAATGAAAATAACAATTCAGTTTTTTGCTGTGATGTGGCTTGATAATGGTCGTTTAAACTTTCCATGAGAAAGTATCTGTTATTTCGTTCTATTCAATCGTAGTACGAATTACAAAGTATCACTGTTAATATCCAAAATAACTTCGACATTGTCAATATTTCAAATAGGCGACATAAATGTTGCCATGTATAAATTCTGAACTTTTATTTTTTATTTTTTTATTTATTGAACGATCTTCAAGAAGGTTTTTCCTCATTCACTCTTATACTCCCAGGTTCTATGGTAAGAATTTGAACGAAACTGTACAATGATAAAAAAAATCGATGGATTTAAAGAAACATTTTGTCTAAACTTATTAGACAAAGACTGGACCAACTTCTTAATACAGTTATAAAGTTGTAACAATATCTCACTCACTATTGGAACATGGAAATGTAATAGTGACTACAGTGCTAGTCATGGCATTATGTTGGGTAAGCGCCCCGGCATAATGCCGTCACGAAAATCAAAGGCCTACCATACAGGGGGATCTTTTTTCGTCAGTGAATTATGCAGGGTAGAAGCCGTTAGCATGACGTCACGGCCTGCCGCCACACTTCACAGTGACTCCTCATTGCTCACGTGGCTACCGTGGTGAGAGAAAGTGTTGCACTTTTGTCTCTCATTCGCCCCATCTTTTGTCCGGTGTTCCCTTTAGTTTTGGGGCTATACATCTTTGATTATGGATAAAAGGAAGTCTTTAACACCTCGAACTATTGCTCAAATCATAGGGCTTAACAAAGCTAGGCACCAGACAAACGAAATAGTGGAGAATGCTGGTGTGTGTGTGTTCAGTGAGGAACTGGGTGCAGTGTTTCAAGGCTGGTGGCGGTGTCTAGTTACTGTCTGCCAAACCTCGGCCTGGCCCCTCGAAGAAGACATCTGTTCATACCTTAACTGTGTTAAAGAAGAAGTTAGAGTCTACACTTAAGATAACTGCTAGAGAATTGAAAAAAAAGAACCCACATCTTCTCTCAGAGGTGTCTGTAAGAACTGTTAACAGACGTGTAAGAACTGGGCTACAGTAGTCACCGCCAGATTAAGAAACCGATCCTCTCCAAGCCACAGAAGAAACGTAGGCTGGATTATGCAAAGAAATATCTTCACTGGATTCCTCAACAGTGGTCTGAAGTACTTTGTAGTGATGAATTAACCTTCACCGTCACCTGTAACCGTGGGAGACATGTGTACCGGCACAGAGGTAGTGACCCGCTAGAACTACGCTACATCTGTGGGACCACCAAATACCCAGACTGCTCATGGTTTGGGGGTGTTTCAGTGTTCAGAGTGTTGGGGAACTCATTGTGCTTCGCCAAAACCAGTATATGAACCAGTATAATTACCTGGAGTTATTGTGTGACAATTTACCTGAGAAGTTTGACAAGTGTGGGGCTACGGTTTTTATGCAGGACGGTGCACTGTGTCATACCACTAAATCTGTAGTTCAGTGGCTTAAGGACTGTGAAGTGAGGTTCTTTAATGACTGACCAGGCAATTTCCCAGACCTAAACCCTATTGAGAACCTCTGGTCAATAGTGAAACGAAGTCTACTGGGCAAGGATATCAGTTCCATCCTGCGGCTGGAGGCTGCTCTACATGAGGCATGGAATAATATACCTCCCCAAACCCTCAAGAATTTGTGAGTCTTCCTACACGGCTGAGGGACGTGATTAAGTGTAAAGGACGCAGCACCAAGTATTAAAACCTCATTAAGTGTGCAAATATATATATTATAATCTTTCATGGTATGTGTTTGTGTTTTGGTACGAGTGTTAGGGAGTGGCGGCATAATGCCGTGACTAGCACTGTATATATATATATATATATATATATATATATATATATATATATATATATATATATATATATATATATATATATATATATATATATATTCTAGGTAGTAGGTTGGTAGACAGCAACCGCCCAGGAGGTACTACCGCCCAGGGAGGTACTACCGCCCAGGAGGTACTACCGCCCAGGGAGGTACTACCACCCAGGGAGGTACTACCGTCCTGCCAAGTGAGTGTAAAACGAAAGCCTGTAATTGTTTTACATGATGGTAGGATTGCTGGTGTCTTTTTCCTGTCTCATAAACATGCAAGATTTCAGGTATGTCTTGTTACTTCTACTTACACTTAGGTCACACTAAACATTCATGTAAAAGCATATGTATATACACACACCCCTCTGGGTTTTCTTCTATTTTCTTACTAGTTCTTGTTCTTATTTCCTCTTATCTCCATGGGGAAGTGGAACAGAATTCTTCCTCCGTAAGCCATGCGTGTCGTAAGAGGCGACTAAAATGCCGGGTGCAAGGGGCTAGTAACCCTTCTCCTGTATATATTACTAAATGTAAAAGGAGAAACTTTCGTTTTTCTTTTAGGCCACCCCCTTCAGTGGGAAACGGCCGATGTGTTGAAAGAAAAGAATATATATATATATATATATATATATATATATATATATATATATATATATATATATATATAGTCGTGCCGATTAGGTAAAACTTGCGATTTTGGATTAAATAGCAACGCTCACCTTGCCATATAAGACAAGTGAAAATGTGTGTATGCAATAATTTCGCCAAAATCCTTCTGAACATAACGAAAAAATATATTTAATTGTGTTTGTTTATTATTAAATTAATGTTAACATATTTAAAATATATTTAGTTGGGTTAGGCTAAATTAAATTGCGCTTGTTGTAATAAGGTTAGGTAGGTTTTCAAAGTTTCTCTTGGTACAAAATTAAAAATTCTTACATTAACATAAATGAAAAATATAAATCATTAAACGTATAAGAGAAAATTTTAGAAAGGACTTAATTTTAGATGAGTTCTTGCTAATTGACCAGTTTTACCTAATCGGCACGACATATATATATATATATATATATATATCAGGTAGTAGGTTGGTAGACAACAACCACCCAGGAGGTACTACCGTCCTGTTATGAGTGTAAAACAAAGCCTGTATTTGTTTTACATGATGGTAGGATTGCTGGTGTCTTATTTTCTGTCTCATAAACATGCAAGATTTCAGGTACGTCTTGCTACTTCTACTTACACTTAGGTTACACTACACATACATGTACACGTTTATGTATACACACTCATCTCAGTTTTCTTTGATTTTATCTTAATAGTTCTTGTTCTTATTGCTTTTCCTTTCATATCCATGGACAAGTGGAATAAGAATCTTTCCTCCGTAAGCCATGCGTGTTGTAAAAGTCAACTAAAATGCCGGGAACAATGGGCTAGTAACCCCTTTTCCTGTACAGATTTACTAAGAAGAAAACCGTCAAAGTGGGATGTTTGAATGTGCGTGGATGTTGGGCGAATGATAAGCAAGAGATGATTGTAGATGTTATGAATGAAAAGAAGCTCGATATCCTGGCTTTAAGTGAGACAAAGATGAAGGGGGTAGGAGAGTTTCAGTGGGGAGAAATAAATGGAATTAGGTCACGAGTTTTAAATAGAGTTAGAGCTAAAGAAGGAGTGGCAGTAATGGTGAATAATCAGTTATGGCAGGTAAAGAGGGAGTATAAATGTTTAAATTCAAGGATTATGTGGAGTAAAATAAAGGTTGGATGGAAAAAGTGGGTTATAGTAAGTGTTTATGCACCTGGAGAAGAGAGAAGTGTAGAGGAGAGAGAGAGATTTTGGGAAATGTTGAGTGAGTGTGTGGGGAGTTTGAACCAAGTGAGAGAGTACTTGTGGTTGGGGATCTTAATAATGCTGAAGTGGGTAAAAATGTTGTGGAGGGAGTAGTAGGTAAATTTGGGTCAGGTTAATGTAAATGGGGAGCCTTTAATTGAGCTATGTGTAGAAAGAGGTTTGGTAATAAGTAATACATATTTTATGAAAAAGAAGATAAATAAGTATACAAGGTATGATATAGCACGTAATGAAAGTAGTTTGTTAGATTATGTTTTAGTGGATAAAAGGTTGATGGGTAGGCTTCAGGATGTACATGTTTATAGAGGGGCAACGGATATATCGGATCATTATTTAGTTGTAGCTACAGTTAGAGTAAAAGGTAGATGGGACAAAAAGAAAATGGAAACAGCAAGTAAGAGAGAGGTAAAAGTGTATAAACTAAGGGAGGAGGAAGTTAGGGTCAGATATAAGCAACTATTGGCAGAAAGGTGGGCTAGTGCAAGTAGGAGTAGTAGGGAGGGGGGTTGAAGAGAGTTGGGATAGTTTTAAAAATGCAGTAATAGAATGTGGGGCAGAAGTTTGTGGCTATAGGAGGGTGGGTGCAGGAGGAAAGAGGAGTGAGTGGTGGAATGAAGAAGTAAAGGGTGTGATAAAAGAGAAAAAGGTAGCTTATGAGAGGTTTTTACAAAACAGAAGTGTTAATAGAATAACAGAGTATATGGAGAGTAAAAGAAAGGTGAAGAGAGTGGTGAGAGAGTGCAAAAGAAGAGCAGATGAAAGAGTGGGAGAGGCTCAGTCAAGAAATTTTGCTGAAAAAAAGAAAAATTTTTGGAGTGAGATAAACAAGGTAAGAAAGCCTAGAGAATGAATGGATTTGTCAGTTAAAAACAGAGTAGGGGAGTTAGTAGATGGAGAGCTGGAGGTATTGGGTAGATGGCGGGAATATTTTGAGGAACTTTTAAATGTCGATGAAAAAAGGGAGGCGGTAATTTCATTCACTGTCCAGGGAGGTACAACATCGTTTAGGAGTGAAGAAGAGCAGGATGTGAGTGTGGGGGAGGTGCGTGAGGCATTACGTAGAATGAAAGGGGGTAAAGCAGCTGGAACTGACGGGATCATGACAGAAATGTAAAAAGCAGGGGGGGATATAGTGTTGGAGTGGTTGGTATTTTTGTTTAATAAATGTATGAAAGAGGAGAAGGTACCTAGGGATTGAAAGAGAGCATGTATAGTTCCTTTATATAAAGAGAAGGGGGATAAAAGAGATTGTAAGAATTATAGGGGAATAAGTTTACTGAGTATACCAGGTAAAGTGTATGGCAGGGTTATTATTGAAAGAATTAGAGGTAAGACAGAGAGTAGGATTGCAGATGAGAAAGGAGGCTTTAGAGTGGGAAGGGGATGTGTAGATCAAGTGTTTACAGTGAAGCATATATGTGAACAGTATTTAGATAAAGGTAGAGAAGTTTTCATTGCATTTATGGATTTAGAAAAGGCATATGACAGAGTGGATAGGGGAGCAATGTGGCAAATGTTGCAAGTGTATGGAATAGGTAGTAAGTTACTGAAGGCTGTAAAGAGTTTTTATGAGGATAGTGAGGCTCAGGTTAGGGTGTGTAGGAGAGAGGGAGATTAATTCCCGGTAAAAGTAAGTCTTAGACAGAGATGTGTAATGTCACCATGGTTGTTTAATATATTTATAGATGGGGTTGTAAAAGAAGTAAATGTTAGGGTGTTGGGGAGAGGGGTGGGATTAAATTATGGGGAATTAAATGCAAAATGCGAGTTGACACAGTTACTTTTTGCTGATGATACTGTGTTTATGGGAGATTCTAAAGAAAAGTTGTAAAGGTTAGTGGACGATTTTGGGAGGGTGTGTAAAGGTAGAAAGTTGAAAGTGAACATAGATAAGAATAAGGTGAAGAGGGTATCAAACGATTTAAATAAAGAAAAATTGGATATCACATTGAGAGACGGATTATGGAAGAAGTAAATGTTTTCAGATATTTGGGAGTTGACTTTCAGCAGATGGGTTTATGAAAGATGAGGTTAACCATAGAATTGATGAAGGAAAAAAGGTGAGTGGTGAATTGAGGTATCTGTGGAGACAAAAAACGTTATCCATGGAGGCAAATATGGGGATGTACGAAAGTATAGTGGTACCAACACTCTTATATGGGTGTGAAGCATGGGTTGCAAATGCTGCAGCGAGGAGGTGGCTGGAGGCAGTGGAGATGTCCTGTCTAAGGGCAATGTGTGGTGTAAATATTATGCAGAAAATTCGGAGAGTGGAAATTAGGAGAAGGTGTGGAGTTACTAAAAGTATTTGTCAGAGGGCTGATGAGGGGTTGTTGAGGTGGTTTGGTCATTTAGAGAGAATGGATCAAAGTAGAATGACTTGGAGAGCATATAAATCTGCAGGGTAGGGGTCTTCCTTGAAAAGGTTGGAGGGAGGGGGTAAAGGAGGTTTTGTTGGTGAGGGGCTTGGACTTCCAGCAAGCATGTGTGAGCGTGTTAGATAGGAGTGAATGGAGACGAATGGTTTTTGGGACCTGACGAGCTGTTGGAGTGTGAGCAGGGTAACATTTTGTGAAGGGATTCAGGGAAACCAGTTAATTGACTTAGTTGGACTTGAGTCCTGGAAATGGAAAGTACATTGCCTGCACTTTAGAGGGTCTGGGATAGTGACTGCTGGGAAGGACTATTTCTCAGCTGTCGTATCTGAGCGCCTCTGCAAAGACAGTGATTATGTTTGGGTGTGGTGAAAGTGTTGAATGATGATGAAAGTATTTTCTTTGGGGATTTTCTTCTTTTGGGTCACCCTGCCTCGGTGGGAGACGGCCGACTTGTTGAAAAAAAAAAAAAAAAAAAATATATATATATATATATATATATATATATATATATATATATATATATATATATATATATATATATATATATATATATATGGAGGAAAGAAGTCGAATTTCCATGAATCCAGAACTACTACGGGAAATTCATATTTCATTTTTTTCTTATTGTATTTTATTACTTAAATACGAAAATAGAATGGAATATTTATTATCAAACTAAATTAAGTCACTTATTAACTATATATATATATATATATATATATATATATATATATATATAATGAAATATGAATTTCACCGTAGTAGTTCTGGATTCATGGAAATTCGACTTCTTTCCTCTATTTCCATTCTTTTCTGCTTTTAGTGTGTTGTCTAGGCAGGTGTATAAGTTACATCCTGCGGCTTTCACTTCTGTGGCAATTTTGTCCTACTTTAACTTCTTTCTGGAGCAAGATTGACTGGACTATAAATGTTAGGGTTTAATTAAGAGTACAACACGCTCCGTCATTTATGAGGAAAAATTATCAAACACCTGGCTGTCTTCAAAAGCGAACAAGATCAGTTTATAAAGTCAGTTTCTGACAAGCCGTGCTTTTGTGCCTTGTCTGGAAAGCCTGAAGCAGGCAACAACAGCATGATCAATCAGGCCAGCAGCTGAGAAGCCTGGCCTCGGACCAGGCTGCATAGGCAGTGACCTGTGAAATTGATTTCAGTTAGCCTCCATATAGATAGACCCACTTACCCGTCTTCTTAGTGACCTTGCCCCTGTAGTCTTCTAACTTCTTGAAGTAGGGAAAACGTCCTTGACCCCCAGCCTGGGTTACCCAAGGCCTCCCAGTTGTCGTAGTCCCTCTTGTTCCCTCGCACGTAGAACATAGAGTTGAGAACTGAAGTCCCGCCGATGACGCGACCTCGTGGATATGGGCTCCGCTGTTGGAGAATAATTACACATTCATAATCTATGAGCATCATTTCTACTTCACATCAAAGCCCAGCCCTATATAAGATCAACTTCCACTCTCTGGACGCGACTCACAACAGTCACTGACTGCAGGGATCGAGTCATAGTTCTGGTCCCGCCTCTTCACTGGTCGCAACTAGAGCCCTCTTTCCCGACTACAAGAGGTTTGTCGTACTTCTTCTTTAAGCAATTAATGGATCTCGCCTCCACCACTTCATTCTTCAGATTGTTCCACTTCCTGATAACTCTAAAACTGAAGAAATACTTCATAACATCTTTCTGACTCATCTGAGTCTTCAACTTTCAGCTGTGCCATCTTGTTACTTTTTGCTATCTATGAAAATTATGTCTCTTTTCACCATGTCAGTATTTTGTACGTTATTAGCACATAATCTCTAGTTCTCCTTTCCTCCAGTGTTATTAGGTTGCGTTCCTTAACCTCTTCTCATAAGACATACCTCTTAACTCCAGGATTAGTCTTGTTGCAAACCTCTGCCCTTTTTCCAGTTGCTTGAGATGCTTTACTTAGTATAGGTTTAATACTGGTGCTCCGTACTTCAATATGGTCTTGACGAACAAAGTGTACAGTGTCGGGAAAGACACCTGACTTAGATGTTGAAACGCTATTCTTAGATTTGTCAGATACACGTGTGTTGCAGCAGTTATTTAGTTGATGAGCGCCTCAGGAAATATGCTCGGTATTTTATTCGCCACAAGGTCATTCGCCTTGAGTGAGGTTTGCAGCCTTTACCCCCGAACCTGTACTCCGTCTGAGGCCTCCTTTGTAATTCCACAAGTTTCATAATTTTCCACTTGGTGGGGTTAAACTCCAGGAGCTATTTGTCAGACCAGATCTGTAGCTTGTCCAGATCTCTTTATAACCTTTTCTGGTCCTCATCTGCTTGTATTCTCTTCAGTATTTTCACGTTGCCTGCTAACTATGATTCCTCTGACTCTATCCTCTTGTATATATCATTCACATATACAAGAAACAACACCAGCTCTAGGTCTGATCCTTGTGGTACCCATCTGACATATGCGCCCATTCAGTATTTCCTTGATCTATTGCAATGCTTCGATTGTTTTTCCTGCCTGCTCTTCTAGCTCTTCTACCAAGGTCTTGTTCGGTGCTGTTTCAAAACCTTCTTACAGACCAAGAAAATGAAATCTGCTCGTTCCTTTCTCTCCTCTCTTAATCTTCTCCATACTTTTTCATAATATACGTATCAGTGACTCTTGTATGTAGATGAATGCTGCCTGTCTGTTTACTTTATTAAAAATTGGCAGTTGAGCTGTTTCGATAGACTTATGGAAGATTGTTGCTATCAGCACACAGTGCCTCTGCTCCCTCTCCCAGGCCCGAAGGAGAGATATTATCTGGTCCCACCGCCTTCGTGGTATCTTAACTGACCTCCTCCTGGTTGTGTGCATTGTAAAATATCATATACTGGTGCACTCTCTTTCCTCGGGTTGCTTGGGGCCTTTGTGTCTCTGAGAATACCTCTCTAAATTTTGTGCTGAGCTCTTCACGTATTTCCTGGTCATTCCTGTGAAATTCCCATCTGCCTTCTTCAGCATGATTACCTGGTCCCTGACTGTTGTTTTCCTCCTGATGTGGCTATATAATAACTTTGGGTCAGATTTGGCTGTCGATGCTAAATAATTCTGAAATTATTTTTGAACCTTCCTCCTTATCCATGCATATTCGTGTCTGGCTTTTCGGCTCAGCTCCTTGTTCTCTGCAACTCTGAGTAAACCTTGGGCTCACTCTGGTCTTCCCATTGTTTCTACTGCCCTTGGGTAGAACTCCTCTGCCTCCCTGCACTTTCTGGCCACATGTTCCGTCACCTCATTCACTATCTTTTCCCTAACATGAAGTTCTCCATTACCAACTCCAGCATCTTAGCCCTCCACATTTCTGGCCCCCCATGTGGTTCTCGCTTTTCCCAGTCAATTTCCTTGTGGTTAAAGAATCCCATAACCAGTAGCTTTGCCCTGCTCATGATTGCCCTTCTTGCTACCTCAGCTAGTATATCCATTATTGCTCTGTTTCTTTCATACTCTTATCATAGCTCTTCCCATTCCTTCAGTCCCTCACCTGCCACTTCTGTTACTGTTACCATCTCATTGCACCTTTGCTTTATCAGCTCCTTCAGTTCGTCCTCCAGGCTCTGTATCTTTGCCTCAGTGTCTGCACTTCGTCTCTCCCATTCTTTGCTCTCGGCAGACAGTTTATCCTCCATTGCTTTATGAGACTCATTAAACTTTTTTTCCCACTCTTGTTTCATCATGGACCTGAACCCTGCTACCCATATTTCCTTCCCAGAACATTCTTCCTTAGTTTCCCAGGTTCTTCGTCCTGGCTTCTGGGATCCCATTTCTGCGATACTCTGGTTTCCTGGTTAGGATACACTAGCTAAGTCTGGTCTTGCTCCTCTGGCTTCCAGGACAGAAGACGCTAGCCAGACACACAGCTGCTAGTGACTTTCTTTTGTGATTAACAATATTTTAGTACATGTAAACTACATTTTGTAATAATGCAGAAAGAAATAAAGTTTGTTTTGGATTGCAACTGGTGGAAGGCCTTCAGTCTTTGCCTTTCCTTGTATACACAGCTGTGAAAGCTTATGGGTGTGAGAGTATATATGTTTGTATGTGTATGAATATATGTGTGTATGCACGTGTGTGTGCATTTGCTCTGGTGAGTACGGGTGAGTACGTGCGTGATTGACTGAGTACCCATGAGTGAGCAATTGTGAGTGTGAGTGCTTGTATGTGCGTGCAGTTATGTACTCAACTAATTATGGTTACAGGGATCGAGTCATAGCTCCTGGCCCTGCCTCTTCACTATCCAGTACTAGGTCCACTCTCCCTGCCCCATAGCTTTATCGTACCTCTTCTTAAATCTACGTATGGATCCTGCCTCTGCTACATCACTCTCCATACTGTTTCTCTTCTGACAATTCTGAGACTGAAGAAGTACTTCCTAACATCCCTGTGACTCATCAGAGTTTTCAACTACCAATTGTGACCCCTTGTTGCTGTGTCACATCGCTAAAATATTTTGTCCCTATCCACCTTGTCAATTCATCTCAGTATTTTATATGTCGTTATCATGTCCCTCTATCCCTCCTGTTCTCCAGTGTTGTCAGGTTGAGTTCCCTTAACCTCTCCTCGTAGTACAAACCCCTCAGTTTCGGGACTAGTCTTGTTGCAAACCTTTGCACTTCTCTAATTTCTTGACATGTTTGACCAGGTGTGGGTTCCATACTGGTGCTGCATACCCAATATGGGCCTGACGTACACAGTGTACAGTGTCGTGAATGACTACTTAGATGTCGAAACGTTATTCTCAGTTTTGGCAGGCGCCTGTATGCTGCAGCAGTTATTTGGCTGATGTGCGCCTCGGGCCGTATGCGTATAATACTCACCCCAAGATTCTTTTCCTTAAGTGAAATTTGCAGCCTTTGATCCCCTAGCCCATACCCTGTCTGCAGTCTTCTTTGTCCATCCCCAAGCTTCATAACTCTGCACTTGCTGGGTTAGACTCCACGAGTCATTTGTCAGGCAAGGCTTGCAGCCTGTCCAGACTCCTTTGTAATCTTACCGGATTCTCGTCCACTTATATTAGTTTCACACCATCGGCGAACAAGGACACCTCTGACTCTATTCCTTCCATCATATCATTCACATATATAAGTGTGAGGGAAAATTCATTAGATAGCAGTGGAAGTATGAATGAGTGGTGGTGGTGGCAGTTTGTTGGGCGGAATGCTTGTCCTGAAAGGTGTGTGCAGCGTTTCCGTTCCCAACCCTCCCTTTTTACCCGGTGGGAGTTGACGTGGGTCCCTCCGACCAGATTGCAGTCACTTGACTTCGGCTCCCATCAAGTCTGTAAGTATCCATCCACACCTATTTAGTAATTTTGTGATTTGTTTAATTTAGTTTAACCAAGTAGTTAGGTCTAAGGGAGGATCCCAATCATATGTAGCATTTTGCCTAGAAAGGAGTGGGCAATGAATGGATGTCTAGGGCAATTGGTATAAATTGCTGGCAAGGAACTTGCAATTCCATTCATTGATAACTGGGACAAATTCTATGGCAAACGTGATATGTATGCAAGGGATGGGGTTCATCTCTCTGGGGCTGGAGTGGTTGCATTAGCCTGATTCGTTTGAGGGGGTCATTGGAGACTTGTCTAGGACTTTAAACTGATAGATTATAGAGGTATGGGATGTTTGTGGAAACAATCAGGTTGTAGTATTAGGGTTGGAAACAGCAGATATTACCAGGATACCCCAGGATATCTTTAAGACAATATTCAAAATAAAGTTGCTAGTAAAGGCAAAGCAATTGATCAACAAACAAAGATAGATAGTAGAGGGCAACGAGTGACTATCTC
>WNWK01047764.1:0-13801 GCA_009830355.1 Cherax destructor | reverse complement strand
TAGTTCTGGTGCTGTGGCGTTCCTCGTCTTAGCCTATCACACCTGAGGACGCTAAACAAGCTCTCTCCGTCATCGCCAAGTGAGTGTCATGCTCTGCTCAGAAAATAAAACAATAAATCTAAACAGCTGTATAACACAGCTTATTGTAAGTCTTCGAAGCATATATTTTTTTTTTATTTGCTGTGAAATGGGATCATATTATGACCTATGATGATGTATGGTTATATCTTCTAGCAGGAAGATACATGTTCTGCAGGTCTGCGTTGCTTGGCGCTGGTTTCGACCATGATAACGACAGATGAAGAACGTTGTTGTAGACTTCATCGTTGACACGGGCGACGCCATGTCAGTTACTACCAGTAGGATGCGAACTCCATTTCTGAGGGACCACTGTGGAGGGCGAGGTTGGTTCCCAGCCACAGGCAGTGGTGGCCGACACCAGGCTGTCCTGGTGCTTACCCTCCATCACATAATCATTGACGGCTTTATCAATATGATCATGACTTTATGGAGGTGCTGAACGCCATCATGGCTGGACACGGCCACAACACACCCACACGCCATAACATACCAGCCATTACTGATGGACTGTTTAGCATGAGAGACTGTATTTATTGCCTTAGGTGTCTCTCGTCTATAATATACAAAATTATAATTGGTATGTTCAGTGACAATTATTACAATATCAGTTTTCCTCAGCCAAGAACAAAAGTAGCACTTACAAATGTGTTACGTAAAAACTTCTCAGAAGAGACGACACGAGAATCTTTGAGTCTTTGGGAAGGAAGCAAAAGTCAGTATTCACTGAACCCCGGGGGATGCAGCTTACCTAGTATTCCCTCGAACACCGGGCTGCAGCTACCTAGTATTCCCTCGAACACCGGGGCTGCAGCTTACCTAGTTTTCCCCTCGAACACCGGGGCTGCAGCTTACCTAGTATTCACTGAACACCGGGGCTGCAGCTACCTAGTATTCACTGAACACCGAGGCTGCAGCTTACCTAGTATTCACTGAACACCGGGGCTGCAGCTTACCTAGTTTTCCCCTCGAACACCGGGGCTGCAGCTTACCTAGTATTCCCTCGAACACCGGGGCTGCAGCTTACCTAGTATTCACTGAACACCGGGGCTGCAGCTTACCTAGTATTCACTGAACACCGGGGCTGCAGCTTACCTAGTATTCACTGAACAAAAAGGGGCTGCAGCTTACCTAGTATTCACTGAACACCGGGGCTGCAGCTTACCTAGTAATCCCTCGAACACCGGGGCTGCAGCTTACCTAGATTCAATCGAACACGGGGGCTGCAGCTTACCTAGTATTCACTTGAACACCGGGTTGCAGCTTACCTAGTATTCACTAGAAAACCGGGGCTGCAGCTTACCTAGTATTCACTGAACACCGGGCTGCAGCTACTAGTATTCACTTGAACACTGGGGTTGCAGCTTACCTAGTATTTACTCGAACACCGGGGCTGCAGCTTACCTAGTATTCACTGAACACCGGGGCTGAAGCTTTCCTAGCGCTTCTACGTACCGCTCAGAAACATGAAAAATATAGACTCACTGAAGATTATTTATGATAATTTTGAAAACATGCGACGCTATGCCCTCCTGTTTATAAGGCGTCTGTCAGATGCCTTATAAACATATCCCAGTAATCACATTAATAATATCCCAGTAATTAATTTTTACAGAGGCCCAGAAGAAGATAAATTATGTAATATCACAGTCACTAGCGAAATGATTATGAAACAGCTGGACCGACTGAAACAAAATAAATCGCCGGGTCCTGATGAGCTTTTTGCAAGGGTTCTTAAAGAATGCAAAATGGAACTCGTGAACCAATATCTAACATTTTTAATTTATCTCTTCAAACAGGTGTAGTGTCTGATATGTGGAAGATGGCTAATGTAATTCCTATTTTTAAAGCAGGGGACAAGTCACTACCGTCAAACTACTGCCCAATAAGCCTGACCTCAATTGTAGGCAAATTACTAGAGTCAATTATAGCTGATATTATTAGAAGCCATCTAGATAACCATAATTTGATTAATGATACCCAGCATGGATTCACGAGGGGCCGTTCCTGCCTATCTAATTTATTAACCTTCTTCAGTAAAGCTTTTGAGGCTGTTGATCACGATAAAGAATTCGATATTGTTTATTTAGACTTTAGTAAGGCTTTTGATAGAGTACCACACCAGAGACTGTTAAAGAAAGTGGCAGCTCATGGCATTGGGGGAAAAGTGCTGTCATGGATCGAGTCATGGCTCACCAATAGGAAGCAGAGAGTGTGCATAAATGGGGTTAAATCCGAATGGGGACTTGTAACAAGTGGTGTTCCACAGGGATCAGTCTTAGGCCCATTGTTATTTATAATATATATCAATGACCTTGATGAGGGAATTACTAGTGATATGAGCAAATTCGCCGACGACACGAAGATAGGTAGGATAATTGATTCAAACATAGATGTCATAGAACTTCAGGAAGATTTAGACAAACTTAATTCGTGGTCAGAAAAGTGGCAGATGCAGTTAAATGTAGATAAATGTAAGGTTCTGAAGCTCGGGAGTGTCCATAACCCAAGCACTTATAAGTTAAATAACGTAGAACTTAGCCATACAGATTGCGAGAAGGATTTGGGGGGTGATGGTAAGCAGCAACCTTAAACCAAGACAGCAATGCCTAAGGTACGTAATAAGGCAAATAGATTACTGATTTATATCAAGAAGTGTTAGCAACAGAAGTCCAGAGGTTATATTACAGCTTTATACATCATTAGTAAGGCCTCACCTAGATTACGCAGCTCAGTTCTATTCCATATTACAGAATGGACATAAATTCGTTAGAAAACATTCAGCGTAGAATGACTAAATTAATACATAGCATTAGAAATCTTCATTACGAAGAAAGATTGAAGACCCTAAAATTACATTCACTTGTAAGACGTAGAATGAGGGGAGACATGATCGAGGTATACAAGTGGAAAATGGGTATTAACAAAGGGGATATAAATAAGGTCTTGAGGATATCTCTCCAAGAGAGAACCCGCAATAATGGATTCAAGTTAGATAAGTTTAGATTTAAAAAGGGATATAGGAAAGTATTGGTTTGGAAATAGGGTAGTTGATGAGTGGAACAGTCTGCCTAGTAGGGTTATTGAAGCTAGGCCCTTTGGGTAGTTTCAAATTTAGGTTGGATAAATTCATGAGTGAGAGGGGTTGGATTTGAGTGGGACTCGGCATGAGTGGGTAGAATTGTCAAAGCTTATTTCTTGGTAGCATTGAAAATTGGGTTGAGCAAATATTCTGTTAGTGGGACGGATTGTGAAGGACCTGCCTAGTATGGGCCAACAGGCCTGCTGCAGTGTTCCTCCTTTCTTATGTTCTTATGTTCTTATGCCATTCATCTATGTGCGCACATGAATGTGTCGGGTTCCAATAATATTTTCAATCGTGAGGACGTGTCTAGTGTACTCTTGTGGAGACTTTTCTACTGTGCTTCCGTTCTTAGCTACCTGAGATTGGATAATGGTTTCCTCGACTACGAGCAGCTATATCTCCAACTTAAGGCGGAATTAACGGAAGCTAGAAGAGAAATTCAACGATTGAAGGGTATATGCAAGGATTATCCCCGAACAATGTCACCGATGATCAGACCAATGAATGGATGTTAGTCGGTTCTGAAGGGATGAAGCTGATTGAAGCTTTTCCTGTCTGTTACTGGTAATGTCCTAATGGTGGATGGAGGGATACTCGGAATGAGGTCTTAGAAAAAATGTGGGAAACTTGTTTGAAATGGAGTTGGTGGGAAGGACTATGTATCTCTTCTCAGCAGTGTCTTCTCGGGTGTGTTGAAGATGTTTAATGCTGTCAGTCTGCAGTCTCTAATGAAGTGACGAGGATAGTGAAGTTTGGAAAACTTGTTCAATGAGGGAGCATTCTTCTTCAAGGAACTCACTGCTGCAGATCTGAGTGCGCGAGGAAAGCTCATAATTACACCACGTTTAATTTTGGTGTCGTGGTGGGGTAGAAGTGAGAAGATCGTGTTGATTGGTAGGTTTTCGATAGACTTTAAAACGAAGTTCATGGTCAGCTTTTCAGAGAAGAACATCAAGGAAAGGAAGAGTGTTGTCGACTTCTTCTTCTAGTGTAAACTGGATTGATGGCTCAACCTGGTTGAGTTCGTGTTGGAGAGCTTGAACGTTGAAGCGTCTGGGAGTTATGATGAGAATGTCGTCAACATAACGAAGCCAGGTGACAAAAGAGGGAATAATAGTGGAAAATCGCTCGGCTTCCAAATGTTCCATATATAGGTTCGCAAGGACGGCATAGTGGCGATCCCATGGGTAGTCCAAAAGTTTGCTGAAAGAGTTGGTTTTCGAAAGAGAAACATGTAAAGCCCACACATAGTTCAACAAGGTCGATGAAATCGCTGGCTGGAAGAGGAAGATCAAGCGAGTCGTCAATTTTCCTGCGCAAGAGATCGATAGCTTGTGTAGTAGGTACTTTGGTGAATAGCATCTACAACTCTGTTCGAAAACCAGTACCTGCCTATGTCATTTCTAAATCTAAATTTATCCAATTTAAATCCGTTATTTCTGGTTCTTACTTGGTTCGATATCCTCAGTATTTTATTAATATCTCCTTTGTTTATGCCTATCATTCACTTGTACACCTCGATAATATCTCCCCTCATTCTACGTCTCTCCAGAGAGTGGAGATTCAGCGCTCTAAGTCTATCTTCATACGGGAGATTTCTTATACTGTAAATCATTTTAGTCATTCTTCTCTGTATGTTCTCCAACGAATCTATATCCATTCTGTAGTAAGGAGACCAAAACTGAGCTGCATAATCCAAATGAGGTCTCACTAGTGATGTATAGAGCTGTAAAATAACTTTTGGACTTCTGTTGCTTACATTTCTTGAAATAAATCCTAGTAATCTGTTAGCCTTATTGCGCACACTTAGGCACTGTTGTCTTGGGTTTAGATTTCTGCTTACCTTGACTCCCAAGTCTTTTTCACATTCTGTATGATCAAGCTCTACTTCACCTAGTTTATAAATTCGAGGGATATTTTCATTACCAACGACTAACACCTTACACTTGTCCACATTGAACTTCATCTGCCACTTTTCAGACCAAGACATTAATTTGTCAAAATCCTCCTGGAGTTCACTGGTATCCTCCTCAGAATGAATTATACGGCCTATTTTTGTATCATCAGCAACGAATCAACGAAGAACCAGGAACCTGTTGTGGAAACATCGAACCGATTCTCCGTGTTACCCGATGAATGTGAGTCGACTACTGGGAACATCACAACGAACAACACCAAGGAAGGTAAGAACATTGTTCTTGTTGGGGATAGTCAGATTAGGTACATGGATAGGGCCTTCTGCTTGAAAGATAGAAGTAGGAGACAGAGGGTTTGCTTTCCTGGGGCTGGGATGGAGCATATTGTTAGCCGTCTGGACGACATCATGAGAGGTAATGGGAGCAATCCTATTATCTGTCTCAGTGCTGGAGGCAACGATGTTGGCAGACGTAGGAGTGAGGAGCTGATTAGCAGCTATAGGTCAGCAATAGACATAATTAGGAAGAAGGGTGGGAACCCTGTCATATGTGGAATTTTGCCAAGGAGAGGAGTTGGAAATGAATGGTTGTCCAGGGCAATTGGTGCCAATTTTCTGGCTGGACAAATACTGTAAAGAAAATGCAGTAACATTCATTGACAACTGGGACCTCTTCTATAGCAGAAATGACATGTATGCCAGGGATGGGATTCACTTATCTAGGTCTGGGGTGGGGGCACTGGCAACTGCAGTGGAGGCAGCCGTTAGGGCTTTAAACTAGAAAAAGTTAGTAGTATGGGTTATGGGGGGAAAACAGTGAAGTCCCAGTTTAGTAATGTTATAAATTCTAGGGAAACTAGTAATAGGCAGAATAAGGTGGGTATTGGAAAGCCAGTGGCACTAGGTTACAAGGACAGTAATACGTATAGTGGAAAAACAGAAATGAGCAGGAAGGGTAAAGAGAAAGGAGGGTCTTTAAATGTATTGCGCCTCCAGAATTGGGCCTCAATTCATATATCCGTTTATATTTGATTGATGTATATTTTCCATTTTCTATAATTTTATATTGCTGATATTCTCGATAATAGCTAAATCGTTAATATCTTGCTTTATATTATTAGTAGACTTTTATTTGACTTTTATTTGACATTATTTGACTTAGCTATATTAATTAGGTAGGATGTAACATTTTATATTGTGCTAGAGTGTGTCGTAGCTGCCTTGGAGTTGGCAAACTACTGTTATACTGCCGGCGTCTAGTTGCTGGGAGGAGTCCGTCGCTGAACACACCTGAGCTGGGTGATTGCTTCTCCTCCCTCTCTCTCTCTGGCCTGCTGACCATCGTCGGGTCAACACCTCACTCCTATTTCTACTTGTTTTCTCGATATTTAGACTCTGTTGGGTAGAGTATGTATTCGGTGGTGAGACAAAACATACTTCTCAGGACTCTGTGTAACTCTGTTCACAGAGGATACACTAGACAGTGATTTCCGACACTCTGATACAACTCACGTCTCTAGCTATAGCTCTGGACCTACTTCGATAAGGCATCTGTGCACCATCACAGTCTGGGATTGTTTATGCTGAACCTAGCTTCAGTAGTAAAGGAGTTTTGTGACTGCTTTGGAGGATCTATTGATGGTCCCCAGTTAGGGTCGATTTTCTTTCTCCTGGTTCCTGACGCTGTGTTGCTGTTGCTTGTTATATTGCTGTTCTGTGAATGGGTCATTTTACTGGTCAATCAAGCTGTTCTGATTGTCAGTTTGTTAGAGAAGCTAGCTTATGAGAAGTTCAGTCGGACACTGGTTGAGTCGAGTCTTAGAGTTACCGGGAGCACACTCATACACACATTTATTCATATTTGTATATATCTACATATTTTGTAATTACTGACATTGTACCTGATGGTACTTCTGAGTCATTTATATATATGTTCCCTCAGCACAGTCTTATTATATATGAGAGCAGTGTAGGAGCTTCCCTCCTAATTAACCTCCTAATTCATAACTTAATGAACATACTTATCATGTTTATATATATTTATATAGAAACCCTAGACTCTAACTTGTTTAATCAACATATTAAATTTTATGCTTTGGTTAGTACCCTACCAGTTGTAATCCTCTTGAAGCTTATTGAATATGCTGGATAACTGGACCAGGATACTGACTTTGTTGCAAAAGCCCAGTAACAGGCTGGATGCTAGAAAGGCTATCCTTTCTAGTGTTCGCTGGAGATGTCTATTACTAATAGATATCGTGTCATTTTGTAACAAAATGTATATTACACCAATAGTCGTAGTGCTAGGAATAAGATGGACGAGTTGACATTAGTTGCAAGTACGGGTAATATTGATGTTTTTGCAATAACTGAGACATGGTTTAATATGAAAATCCGGACATGCGTGCCGAATGTCACATTCAGGGTTTTAAATTGTTCCAAGTAGACAGAAGTATCAGGAAGGGGGGAGGGGTTGCACTCTATGTCCGTGATCATTTAAATTGTTGCATAAAAACGGGTATAAATTCTGAAATAACACATACAGAGTCTGTCTGGATAGAATTTTCAGAGGGGTGTGAAAAATTGATTTTAGGCGTGATTTACCGTCCTCCAAACTTAGATAGGGAACAAAGGAGACTACTTTGGGAGGAAATTGTTAAGGCCACAAGGCACGATAACGTAGTAATTCTAGGGGACTTTAACTTTAGTCAGATTAATTGGAATTTCTTGACAGGGAATTTAGAATCTAACGACTTTTTAGAAGTAGTTCAGGATTGGTTTTTGAAGCAGTTTGTGACAGAACTTACAAGGGGAAATAACCTACTTGACTTGGTTCTGGCAAGCAAGGAAACCTTTGTTAATAATTTAGAAATTACAGAATGGATGTATAATAGTAGGGATAACAAACCAAATTTTGCATAGTCAGCCCTTTCACCTTAGGAAAAGGTTGGTACCTTCCACTCCAAAACTAAAGAGAATGAAGATAAAAAAAAAAGTTATTCAGAAATATAATAATAATAATAATAATAATAAAATTATAGGGGAATAAGTCTGTTGAGATAAATTAAAAATGTTAGATATTGGTTCACAGAGTTCCATTTTGCATTCCTTAAGAACCCTTGCAAAAAGCTCATCAGGACCCGGCGATTTATTTTGTTTCAGTCGGTCTAGTTGTTTCATAACCATTCCGCTAGTGACTGTGATATTACATAATTTATCTTCTTCTGGGCCTCTGTAAAAATTAATTACTGGGATATTATTAATGTCTTCCTGTGTGAAAACCGAGAGAAAATAATTATTAAAAATAGAGCACATATCATTCTCCTTGTCAGTAAGATGCCCAGAGTTATTTTTAAGGGGACCTATCTTATCCCTAACTTTTCTATAAACCTGGAAAAAACTTTTTGGGTTAGTTTTTGAATCCCTAGCAACTTTAATTTCATAGTCCCGTTTAGCTTTTCTTATTCCCTTTTTAACGTCCCTCTTAATGTCAGTATACTGATTTATAAGATGACCCTCACCTCTTTTCATGCGCCTATAAATTCCTTTCTTCTGCCCTAAAAGATATTTGAGCCTTTTATTCATCCATTTTGGGTCATTTCTACTTGATCTAATTTCTTTATACGGGATAAATGTTCTTTGGGCAGCCTGTATAGTGTTAAGAAAACTGTCATATTGATACCTCTCTTCTTCACCCCAGTCCACAGTTGATAAGTGTTCTCTAAGTCCATTATAATCTGCTAAGCGAAAATCTGGGACCGTTACTGAATTGTCCCTACTATCATACATCCATTCTGTAATTTCTAAATTATTAACAAGGGTTTCCTTGCTTGCCAGAACCAAGTCAAGTAGGTTATTTCCCCTTGTAGGTTCTGTTACAAACTGCTTCAAAAAGCAATCCTGAACTACTTCTAAAAAGTCGTTAGATTCTAAATTCCCTGTCAAGAAATTCCAATCAATCTGACTAAAGTTAAAGTCCCCTAGAATCTATTTGCTTTATTTCTTACGCTTAGGCATTGCTGACTTGGTTTGAGGTTGCTGCTTACCATAACCCCCAAATCCTTTTCGCATTCTGTACGGCTGAGTTCAACATTATTAAGCTGGTAGGTGCTAGGGTTATGAACATTCCTGAGCTTTAAAACTTTGCATTTATCTACATTGAACTGCATCTGCCATTTTTCTGACCAGGAATTGAGTTTGTCTAAATCCTCCTGAAGTTCCGCGACATCTACGTCTGAATCGATTATCCTACCTATCTTCGTGTCATCAGCGAATTTGCTCATATCACTAGTAATTCCCTTGTCAAGGTCATTTATATATATTATAATAACAACGGGCCCAAAACCGATCCCTGTGGAACGCCACTTGTTACAGATCCCCACTCAGATTTAACCCCATTTATGCACACCCTCTGCTTCCTATTGGTGAGCCATGACTCGATCCATGAAAACACTTTTCCCCCAATGCCGTGAGCAGTCACTTTCTTTAACAGTCTCTGATGTGGTACCCTATCAAAAGCCTTACTAAAATCCAGATAAACAATATCGAATTCTTTATCATGATCAACTGCCTCAAAAGCCTTACTGAAAAAAGTTAATAAATTAGTTAGGCAGGAACGGCCCCTGGTGAATCCATGTTGAGTATCATTAATCAAATTATGCCTATCGAGATGGTTTCTTATGTTATCAGCTATAATCGACTCTAATAATTTGCCTACAATTGATGTTAGACTTATTGGGCTGTAATTTGAGGTAACGACTTGTCCCCTGCTTTAAAAATAGGAATTACATTAGCCATCTTCCACGTATCAGACAATACACCTGTTTGAAGAGATAGGTTAAAAATGTTAGTTAAGGGTTCACAGAGTTCCATTTTGCATTCCTTAAGAACCCTTGAAAAAAGCTCATAGGGACATGGCGATTTATTTTGCTTCAAACGGTCTATCTGTTTGATAACCATTTCGCTAGTGACTGTGATACTACATAATTTATCTTCTTCAGGCCCACTAAAATACCTAATTCTTGGGATATTATTAGTGTCTTCCTGAGTGAAAACCGAGAGAAAATAATTATTAAAAATAGAGCACATTTCATTCTCTTTGTCAGTAAGATACCCATAATTATTTTTAAGGGGACCTATCTTATCTCTAACTTTTGTTCTATACACCTGGAAAAAACTTTTTGGGTTAGTTTTCGAATCCCTAGCAACTTTAATTTCGTAGTCCCGCTTAGCTTTTCTTATCCCCTTTTTAACGTCCCTCTTAATGTCAATATACTGATTCGTAAGATGACCCTCACCTCTTTTGATACGCCTATAAATTCCTTTCTTCTGCCCTAAAAGATATTTGAGCCTATTATTCATCCATTTTGGGTCATTTCTATTCGATCTAATTTCTTTATATGGGATAAATGTTCTTTGGGCAGCATGTATAGTGTTCAGAAAACTGTCATATTGATAGCTCTCTTCATTACCCCAGTCCACAGATGATTAGTGTTCTCTAAGTCCATTGTAATCTGCTAAGCGAAAATCTTGGACCGTTACTGAGTTATTCCTACTATGAAACTTCCATTCAATGCCAAAGGTAATTGATTTGAGGTCGCTTGCGCCGAGTTCCTCTGTAATTTCTAAATTATTAACAAGGGTTTCCTTGTTTGCCAGAACTAAGTCAAGCAGATTATTTCCCCTTGTAGGTTCTGTCACAAACTGCTTCAAAAAACAATCTTGAACTACTTCTAAGAAATCGTTAGATTCTAAATTCCCAGTCAAAAAATTCCAATCAATTTGACTAAAGTTGAAGTCACCCAGAATAACTACGTTATCGTGCATTGTGGCCTTAACAATTTCCTCCCATAGTAGTCTCCCTTGGTCCCTATCTAAGTTTGGGGGACGGTATATCACACCTAAAATCAATTTTTCATGCCCCTCTGAAAATTCTACCCAGACAGACTCTGTATGTGTTAATTCAGACTTTATACCTATTTTTATACAACAATTTAAATGATCACGGACATAGAGTGCCACCCCACCCCCCTTCCCGATACTTCTGTCTACTTGGAACAATTTAAAACCCTGAATGTGACATTCGGCAGGCAAGTCCCGATTTTTCATATTAAACCATGTTTCAGTTATTGCAAAAACATCAATATTACCTGTACTTGGAACTACTCTCAACTCGTCCATCTTATTCCTAGCACTACGACTATTGGTGTAATATACACTTAAAGACCCTCCTTTCTCTTTACCCTTCCTGCTCATTTCTGTTTTTCCCTTATACCTATTACTGTCCTTGTCACCTAGTGCCACTGGCTTTCCAATATCCACCTTATTCTGCCTATTACTAGTTCCCCTAGAATGTATAACATTACTACACTGGGACTTCACTGTTTTCCCCCCATAACCCATACCACTAACTTTTTCTAGTTTAAAGCCCTAACAGCTCCCTCCACTGCAGTTGCCAGTGCCCCCACCCCAGACCTAGATAAGTGAACCCCATCCCTGGCATACATGTCATTTCTGCCATAAGAACATAAGAACATAAGAAAGGAGGAACACTGCAGCAGGCCTGTTGGCCCATACTAGGCAGGTCCATCACATTCCATCCCACTAACAGAATATTTGTTCAACCTAATTTTCAATGCTAACCAAGAAATAAGCTTTGATAATTTTATTTACTCATGTGCAATTCCCACTCAAATCAAATCAAATCAACCCCTTTCACTCATGAATTTATCCAACCTAAATTTAAAACTACCCAAGGTCCTTGCTTCAATAACCCTACTAGGCAGACTGTTCCACTCATCAACTACCCTATTTCCAAACCAATACTTTCCTTTATCCTTTCTAAATCTAAACTTATCTAACTTGAATCCATTATTGCGGGTTCTCTCTTGGAGAGATACTCTCAAGACCTTATTTATATCCCCTTTTTTAATACCCATTTTCCACTTGTATACCTCGATCATGTCTCCCCTCATTCTACGTCTTACAAGTGAATGTAATTTAAGGGTCTTCAATCTTTCTTCGTAAGGAAGATTTCTAATGCTATGTATTAATTTAGTCATTCTACGTGAATGTTTTCTAACGAATTTATGTCCATTCTGTAATATGGAGACCAGAACTGAGCTGCGTAATCTAGGTGAGGCCTTACTAATGATGTATAAAGCTGTAATATAACCTCTGGACTTCTGTTGCTAACACTTCTTGATATAAATCCCAGTAATCTATTAGCCTTATTACGTACGCTTAGGCATTGCTGTCTTGGTTTAAGGTTGCTGCTTTTCATCACCCCAAGTCCTTCTCGCAATCTGTATGGCTAAGTTCTACGTTATTTAACTTATAAGTGCTTGGGTTATGGACACTCCCGAGCTTTAGAACTTTGCATTTATCTACATTGAACTGCATCTGCCATTTTTCTGACCAGGAATTGAGTTTGTCTAAATCCTCCTGTAGTTCACTGACATCTACGTCTGAATCGATTATCCTACCTATGGAAATAAATGGTATAAAATACCGACACAATGGAAAAATAAACACATAAGCAGTATAATGTGATCCTTTATTGACAACGTTTCGCCCACGCAGTGGCTTTATCGAAGTCACAGACAGATCTACCTGGAAAATGAGCAACATGGAGAATATATAGGGTACAGTCAGGTGGAGAATGCTGGGTCAGGTGGAGAAAGCTGCATGTGAGTCTTAAAAGTAGTGTGATAGTTAAAAACATAGTGTGACTTAAAGGACCTGCAGTGTACCATTCTTGAGTTCTAGGTGGGATAGCGTTGAAGAAGTTTCTTGGCAATAGGTTCAGCTATGTTGTAGAAGCCGTTGTTCTGGTTGAAGTTGTTGGATATACACTATGTTTTTAACTATCACACTACTTTTTAAGACTCACATGCAGCTTTCTCCACCTGACCCAGCATTCTCCACCTGACTGTACCCTATATATATCTCCATGTTGCTCATTTTCCAGGTAGATCTGTCTGTGACTCGATAAAGCCCACTGCGTGGGCGAAACGTTGTCAATAAAGGATCACATTATACTGCTTATGTGTTTATTTTTCTATCCTACCTATCTTCGTGTCATCAGCGAATTTGCTCATATCACTAGAAATTCCCTCGTCAAGGTCATTTATATATATTATAAACAACAACGGGCCCAAAACCGATCCCTGAGGAACGCCACTTGTTACAGATCCCCACTCCGATTTAACCCCATTTATGCACACCCTCTGCTTCCTATCGGTGAGCCATGACTCGATCCATGACAACACTTTTCCCCAATGCCTGAGCAGCCACTTTCTTTAACAGTCTCTGATGTGGTACTCTATCAAAAGCCTTACTAAAATCCAAATAAACAATATCGAATTCTTTATCATTATCAACTGCCTCAAAAGCCTTACTGAAAAAGTTAATAAATTAGTTAGGCAGGAACGGCCCCGGTGAATCCATGCTGAGTATCATTAATCAAATTATGCCTATCGAGATGGCTTCTTATGTTATCAGCTATAATCGACTCTAGTAATTTGCCTACAATTGATGTTAGACTTATTGGGCGGTAATTTGATGGTAAGACTTGTCCCCTGCTTTAAAAATAGGAATTACATTAGCCATCTTCCATGTATCCGGCACTACACCTGTTTGAAGAGATAGGTTAAAAATGTTAGTTAAGGGTTCCAGAGTTCTATTTTTCATTCCTTAAGAACCCTTGAAAAAAACTCATCGGG
>WNWK01047763.1:0-13801 GCA_009830355.1 Cherax destructor | reverse complement strand
TTTGTTTCGCTTAGGGCCAGGACATCCAACTTCTTTTCATTCATAACATCAGCAATCATCTCTCTCTTATCATCCGCACTACATCCACGCACATTCAAACATCCCAGTTTTATAAAGCTTTTCTTATTCGTTTTTTATGTAAGTGTGTACAGGAGAAGGGGTTACTAGCCCATTGCTCCCGGCATTTTAGTCGCCTTATACGACACGCATAGCTTATGGAGGAAGAATTCTTTTCCACTTCCTCATGGACAATAGAGGAAATAAAGAAGAACAAGAGCTATTAAGAAAAAGAAGAAAAACATAGATGTGTGTATGTATATATATGCATGTGCATGCCTGTGTAGTGTAACCTACATGTAAGTAGAAGTAGCTAGATATACCTGTTATCCAGCATGTTTATGAGACAGAAAAAAGACACCAGCAATCCTACCATCATGTAAAACAGTTTCATGTTTCTGTTTCACAGTCACCTGGCAGGACGGTAGTACCTCCCTGGGTGGTTGCTGTCTACCAACCTACTACCTATTAATAACAAAAAAGGCACAATACCGTGACTGGAACAATACACACACAACCCGCACATATAAAGGGAGCACGACGACGTTGCCGACTTGGACCATTTGTAAATGGTCCAAGTCGGGCCGAAACGTCGTCGTAAGCTCCTCCCTTTTATATGTGCGGGTTGTGTGTGTACTACTACCTATTACTGTGTTAATGGTACCTAAAAATGTCCTCACAGACATCACGGTGAATTTCAGGTCCTTTTTGAAGACCAATAACAACAACAAAGTAGCACGATCAATTTTCTTAAAAAAACTATTACAAAGAGCAGATTCTAAGCTACAAAATACAGTGGACCCAAGAGTTTCGGTCATAATTCATTCCAGAAGGCTGCTCAAGTGCCATTACCGAACGAATTTACTCCCTTAACCCTTTCAGGGTTTCGGCCGTACTAGTACGGCTTACGTGCCAGGGTTTTTGTCGTACTAGTACGCCTAAATTCTAGCACCCTCAAATCAAGTGGAAACAGGCTGGTAGGCCTAGATGTGAGAGAATGGGTCTGTGCGGTCAGTGTGCGCAGTATAAAAAAAATTCTGCACACCACAGTGCATAATGAGGAAAAAAAACTGACTGTTTTTGGTTTAAAACAGTGACTTTGCAGTCTATTTTCGTATAGTATTTATGCTTGTATTCTCGTTTTCTTAGTCTCATTTGATAGAATGGATGATGTATTACAGAAATAGAGATAATTTTGACTGGTTTCACGATGACAAGTACCTTGAAACTGAGCGCAATGTACGCCATGCGTCCAATACACATCAACTGGATAGTCTAATATTCTTGCACAAGTGCACTGATATTTATACCATTTTTACAATGATGCAGTTGTATACATAACAGTAAATCTATTTTTTGAGAGAATAAAAATTCAAAATGGAAAGCAAAAGTAATGTAAGGGGCCTGGATAACAGATAAAATGTTATTTGAGTGCCAGGAATGTCTGTCGTGTTTATTCTGGACCCTATTTTGAAAATGACATCTTTTGAAATGTGTGTGAAATTGGCCAAATTGCCAATTTCTGACAACCTTATTGGGTAGTTGAAATCGGTATATTGGCGGTTTCATATATTCAATTGATATAACAAATGGAATTCTAGCAAAATAGCTATAATTTTAGTAGACTGAATTATTGGAATTTGCCGAAAATAGGGCTCAAACCATACCACGGGTGGGGTTCGAACCGCGGGTTCGAACCCCACCCGTGGTATGGTTTGTTTGCAATCGTGTCATTACGATTTCGTGAGTCATAGGACTCAAAGTGGGCAAAATCGCCGATGCGTAAATGTCATCGATACCGCTAACTTCGCGAGAGCATAATTCCGTTAGTTTTCCATCAAATTTCATAATTTTGGTGGTGTTATGATCGGAAAAAGATTCTCTCATTTCATAATAATTTTTTTTTTCCCGAAAAATTTACGACCCTGAGAACGAGTTTGGGAGAGGGCCCTGCGACCCTGAAAGGGTTAAGCAATAATGTCAAGTAGGTTAGTTTATTTTAAACCCCCAAAAATACACTTACAAAAGCACTTACAATATTATACTTAAATAATTGTACGATTTCTGAGGTGACCGAAACTCGAGGGTCCACTATCTCTTTTCTGGATAGGCCTTTTACCCTTGAAGGGAGAAAAATAGGCCTTAAAATAAGGTGATTTTTGGCTTCGACAATGTTATAATGAAACCCAGACTGCTCTTATAGACAACAACAACTAGAACCTCGTGTTTAAGTCTCCTTATATGTACAATATTCGGTGGCAATTTCAGAAATTTTCTGAATTGACAGACCGATATTTATTTTGCACATTAAGCTTAACCCTTTGGGGGTCGACAGGCCTTCTCAGGAAAGTGTTCCTGGGGTCGAAAAATTTTTGGAAAAAAAAAAATTAATTTTTTCTTATGAAATGATAGAGAATCTTTTTCCGATCATAACGCCACCAAAATTATGAAATTTGATCGAAAACTAACGGAATTATGCTTTCGCGAAGTTAGCGGTAGCCATGACACTTACGCATCGGCGATTTTGCCCACTTTGAGCCCTATTTTCGACAAATTCCAATGTTTCAGTCTCCTAAAATTATAGCTATTTCGCTAGAACTACATTTCTTCTATCGATTGAGTACAAGAAACCGCCTATTTATCAATTTCATCTACCCAAAATAGTGGTCAGAAAATGGCAATTTTCCAATTTCACACAAATTTCAAACGATGCCAATTTCAAAATAGGGTCCAGAGTAAACAAGGCAGACATTCCTGGCACTAAAATAACATGTTCTTTATTCATTAGTCACGTCTCCAGGCCCCTGTTCCATTACTTTTGCTTTTCATTTTGAATTTTTATTCTCACAAAAAATAGAAGATTTACTGTTATGTATACAACTGCATCATTGTAAAAATGGTATAAATAATATCAGAGCACTTGTGCATGAATATAAGACTCGCCAGTTGATGTGTATTGGAGGCATGGTGTGATTTGTTTACTTTGAACATCGTCAAAAATCGAACATTTTTGCTACTTTGAGCTCAATTTCAAGGTACTTGTCACTGTCATACCAATCAAAATCATCTCTATTTCTGTAATATATCTTCCATTCTATCAAATGAGACCAAGAAAACGAGAATACATCAATAAATACCATACGAAAATCGACTGCAAAGTCGCTGTTTTAATCGAAAAACGTCATAGTTTTTTTTCTCATTATGCAGTGTGTACTGCAGGATTTTTTTTATACTGCGCACACTGACCACACAGACCCATTCTTTCATATGTATGCCTACCAGACGTTTTCTGCTTAAATTGAGGCCGCTAGAATTTGGGCGTACTAGTACGGCACCAACCCCTGCTCGTAAAACGTACTAGTACGGCACCGACCCCGAAAGGGTTAAAGTTGTCAAAAAAAAAGTGTTGTGACAAGTGTGATGGCAGGTTTAGATTTTCAACAAAACATTAATGTAACAGAAAATTTTCTGAAAGTTAGTAATTTTTATGCAGTTGGATCGTACATTGTTGCATATGTTTCATTATGGTATACAGCCTCTCCTCACTTAACGGCGGAGATGGGGGCCTAAGACCCCGTCGGTAAACGATTTCATCGCTAATTGGGAAATCACCCCTTACTGACACTTCAAGTGTCACCACCCAAAATTAAAACATTCAGTTTTATGTTTGCTGGGAAATTCCTTTCAATCTGTGTACAGTGGTCCCTCGTGTTTCGGTCATAATCCATTCCAGAAGCTAGACCTTAACACGAATTGCTCGAAAGTCGAAACCTTATTTCCCATAAGAAATAATGTAAATACAATTAATCCGTTCCACACAAAAATATTCACAAAAAATTCATTTTTTTAAAGAATAAATACTATAGTTTTACATACACAAAACAATTATAAACTAATAAATTTATAATTAAACATTTAAAATAACATTTACTTACCTTTATTGAAGAGAGTTGCTGGCATCTGGAAGACAGGGAGGAGAGTGAGGGAGGGCTTAGTGTTTGGAAGGGGACTCCCCACTCCCTGCATGCCTGCTACACTCCCTGCATGAATGCTACACTCCCTGCATGAATGCTACACTCCCTGCATGAATGCTACACTCCCTGCATGAATGCTACACTCCCTGCATGAATGCTACACTCCCTGCATGAATGCTACACTCCCTGCATGAATGCTACACTCCCTGCATGAATGCTACACTCCCTGCATGAATGCTACACTCCCTGCATGAATGCTACCACTGGGGTGCCACTAGGAAGCTTCTTTGGACCCATGGTGACTTATTTCACAGTGACAATCACTGAACCACCAATAAACACAACAAAAGTATGTATTGTGAATGTTTGAAAGAGCCCGCTGGGTAATGTTCTCTCAATGGTAAACAACGCTAGACTGGCGTCCTGCGCAGGCAGGTCTGGTAAAGACCGATACACGAGGGAATGGCCTATACACGAGGGAAACACTGACCGGAAAAAGCACTCTAAACACGAAATCACCGATATACGGAATCACCGAAACACACGAGGGATCACTGTATTATTAACGGTAATACAACATGAAATAGGTCAATGACTTCCGAGATATTCCAGGAAACGCCTGCATAGCTGATTACTTGGGAATTTTTTTTTTTTAAATCGCATTTTTTTCAGTCTTTGCATAGGGCAAGAGTGATCTTCTATAGTTACCCTTCAGGTGCGTAACGTTTTCTCGGTCACTTTTTTTTTTTTTATCCTTCTCTGCCTTCCACCCTTCAATACCTCTATACAGTGGATCCTCGCTATTCGAACGGCTCGGCAATAGAACATATCGTAAATAGAACAAGAAAATCGATATCGACATGTGAACAAAATACTATCGCGATTTGAACAAGTGCGTCCGTGACCTGTCCACCCAGGCGCGCTTAAGTGCATCAGCGTGCAGACGTGGAGAGCCAGTCCTGCGTTGTTTACACTTGAGAGAACAATACCCTGCATGCTCATCCAGACATTTCACACTTAATTATACGTAATTGTTTGGAGTTTGTTCATTAAGTGCGACTGTGAAATAAGCTACCATGGGTCCCAAGAAAGTTCCTAGTGGTACCCATGGGATGAAGAAAGTGAGAAAGACCGTAGACATGAAGAAGGAAATAAAAAAATACGAGAGAGGTGTGCAAATGTCTGAGCTTGCCAGGATATATGGCAAAAACAGGTCAACTATCACTTCTATCCTGCTTAAGAAGGAACAAATAGGTAGGGGGTGTGTAGACCAAGTGTTTACAGTGAAACATATAGGTGAACAGTATTTGGATAAGGGTAAAGATGTTTTTGTGGCATTTATGGATTTGGAAAAGGCGTATGATAGGGTAGATAGGGGGGCAATGTGGCAGATGTTGCAGGTGTATGGAATAGGAGGAAGGTTACTGAAAGCAGTAAAGAGTTTTTATGAGGATAGTGAGGCTCAGGTTAGAGTGTGTAGGAGGGAAGGGGACTATTTCCCAGTAAAAGTGGGCCTTAGACAAGGATGTGTGATGTCACCGTGGTTGTTCAATATATTTATAGATGGGGTTGTAAGAGAAGTGAATGCGAGGGTCTTGGCAAGAGGTGTTGAGCTAAAAGATAAAGAAGCAAATACAAAGTGGGAGTTGTCTCAGTTGCTTTTTGCTGATGACACTGTGCTTTTGGGAGATTCTGAAGAGAAGTTGCAGAGGTTGGTGGATGAATTTCGTAGGGTGTGTAAAAGAAGAAAATTGAAAGTGAATATAGGAAAGAGTAAGGTGATGAGGATAACAAAAAGAATAGGTGACGAAAGATTGGATATCAGATTGGAGGGAGAGAGTATGGAGGAGGTAAATGTATTCAGATATTTGGGAGTGGACATGTCGGCGGATGGGTCTATGAAGGATGAGGTGAATCATAGAATTGATGAGGGAAAAGGGTGAGTGGAGCACTTCGAGTCTGTGGAGACAAAGAACCTTGTCCATGGAAGTAAAGAGGGGAATGTATGAGAGTATAGTTATACCAACGCTCTTATATGGGTGTGAAGCATGGGTGATGAATGTTGCAACGAGGAGAAGGCTGGAGGCAGTGGAAATGTCATGTCTGAGGTCAATGTGTGGTGTGAATATAATGCAGAGAATTCGGAGTTTGGAAATTAGGAGGAGGTGCGGGATTACCAAAACGATTGTCCAGAGAGCTGAGGAGGGGTTGTTGAGGTGGTTTGGACATGTAGAGAGAATGGAACGAGACAGAGTGACTTCGAGAGTGTATAAATCTGTAGTGGAGGGAAGGCGGGGTAGGGGTCGGCCTAGGAAATGGTGGAGGGAGGGGGTAAAGGAAGTTTTGTGTGCAAGGGGCTTGGACTTCCAGCAAGCATGTGCGAGCGTATTTGATAGGAGTGAATGGAGGCATATGGTTTTTAATACTTGACGTGCTGTTGGAGTGTGAGCAAAGTAACATTTATGAAGGGATTCAGGGAAACCGGCAGGCCGGACTTGAGTTCTGGAGATGGGAAGTACAGTGCCGGCACTCTGAAGGAGGAGTGTTAATGTTGCAGTTTTATAACTGTAGTGTAAAGCACCCCTCTGGCAAGACAGTGATGGAGTGAATGATGATGAAAGTTTTTCTTTTTCGGGCCAGCCTGCCTTGGTGGGAATCGGCCGATGTGTTAATAAAATAAAATAAAAAAATAATAATAATAATATTTTTATTTCGATGCATGTTACAAGTGTACATTGTTACTGGTAGTTACAATTATAAAACTGTAATGCAAGGAGAGCCACTGGCATGCCATGGCATTAGGGACAGCTTATCAAGGAAGCTGATGTTGCAAAAGGTGTTACTGTGCTAGCCAAAAATAGACCACAAATAATCGAAGAGATTGAAAAGTTGTTGCTGGTGTGGATCAAGGATAAAGAGTTGGCGGGTGATAGTGTGTCAGAGTCAATCATTTGTGAAAAGGCAAGGAAGTTGCATGCCGATCTTGCAAAGAAAATGCCTGCAACCAGTGTTGATTGTTGTGGTAGTGAATTTAAAGCCAGCAAAGGCTGGTTTGAGAGATTTAAGAAGCGTAGTGGCATACATAATGTGGTAAGGCATGGTGAGGCTGCCAGTTCAGACAAACGTGCAGCTGAAAAATTCATAGAGTTTCAGGACTACATAAAGACTGAAAAATTGAAACCTGAACAAGTGTTCAATTGTGACGAAACAGGCCTGTTTTGGAAGAAAATGCCAAACAGGACCTACATTACTCAGGAGGAAATGGCACTGCCAGGACACAAGCCTATGAAAGACAGGCTAACTCTCCTGTTGTGTAGTAATGCTAGTGAGGATTTTAAATTGAAGCCTTTACTGGTGTATCACTCAGAAAATCCCAGTGTGTTCAAGAAACACAATGTTGTGAAGAGTAGATTGTGTGTCTTGTGGAGAGCTAGTCAGAATGCATGGGTCACAAAGAAACTTTTCAGTGAGTGGATCCATGAAGTGTTTGGCCCCAGTGTGAAAAAATACCTACAGGAAAAGGGTTTGGACCCCAAGTGCCTTCTTGCCTCCTAACATCACTCCTCTCCTCCAGTCCATGGACCAGCTGGTCATTTCCAACTTCAAAAAACTATACACAAAAGCAGTGTTTGAAAAGTGCTTTGAAGTGGCCTCGGACACTCAATTGACCCTTAGAGAGTTCTGGAAGAATCACTTCAATATCTACAACTGCATAGGCCTTATAGGTAAGGCTTGGGAGGGAGTGACTTCCAGGACTTTGAACTCTGCTTGGAGACAATTGTGGCCAGGTTGTGTCCAACAGAGGGATTTTGAAGGGTTCGAGGCTGACCCTGACGACCCTGAGCCTGTTGTGGAAGGTATTGTGGCATTGAGCAAGTCCCTGGGTTTGGAGGCGTGTGGCAAGGATGTGGAAGAGTTGGTGGAGGACCACAGGGTGGAGCTAACAACTGAAGAGCTGCAACAGCTGGAACTGGAAGAGCATAAGACAACATTTGAGGCTATTTATTCACGGGAGGAGGAGGAGGAGGAAGTGGGAGTTGAGGAGGTGCCTTCTTCAGAGATTAAGGAGATTTGTGCAATGTAAAATAGGGTCCAGGCATTTGTTGAAAAATACCACCCTGAGCAAGCTCAAACAAGCCATAACAGCAGCATGTCCAGTGACAAAACAATGTCCTACTTCAGGCAAATGTTAAAGAGGCGCCAGAAACAGAGGACTGTGGACAGTTATTTTGTTAAAAGTGTCCAGTGACTCTCAAGCTGGTCCTAGTGGGATTAAAAGACCAAAAAGAGAAGAAACCCCAGATGGGGCTTTGATACCTGAAGTCCTTTTGGAGGGGGATTCCCCTTCCAAACACTAACTCCTCCCTATCTTCCATATGCCATCAACAATCTTCAATAAAGGTAAGTAAAAATACATGCATTTATTTACTAATACTTTTAGTAGTATGTAATTCTTTTGTGTATGTAGAAATATAATTAATTTCATTAAAACATTATTTTTTAATATTTTTGGTTTTCTGGAATGGATTAATTGTACAGTGGACCCCCGAGTAACGAGCATAATTCATTCCAGAAGCCTGCTTAAGTGCCATTACCGAACGAATTTTCTCCCTTAAGGAATAATGTCAAGTAGGTTAGTCCATTTCAGACCCCCAAAAATACACTTACAAAAGCACTTACAATATTATACTTACATAGTTGTACGATTTCCGAGGTGCTCGTAACTCGGAGTCCACTGTATTTCCATTATTTCTTATGGGAAATATTAAATCGACTTTCGAACATTTCGTGTTAAGAACAAGCTCATGGAACGGATTATGTTCGAATAGCGAGGGTCCACCATATAATGTCAGTTTTTATCATGCTTCTACGTTATTTATGTTATACCTAATATTATTCTGGAATAAATATGATAGGTAATATTTATTGATACGTGTAGTATAATTATACAATATTTTATAGTGGGGTGAAGTGTCATGAGTTACTGAGACACTGCTGCTTCTCCCTCTGCTGTAGCTCTGCTTCTCCCTCTGCTGTAGCTCTGCTTCTCCCTCTGCTGTAGCTCTGCTTCTCCCTTCGCTGTAGCTCTTCTCACTTTGTAATGATGCCAGATGCTGAATTAAATACATATACATGTTTGAAAAAAAATGAAAATGGAACTCCAACTTGATAACTTTATTTTAATTTGCATAACTCGACACCGTTAAATTTGTTATTTTGGCTAAAAAATACATATTCCAAGATTTCATAATGAATATTTATACAATGTGTTATCTTCTCACCTACACTCATGCATAATTTGAGAATCAAATTCTCTTGAATGCAAATTTCGTGTCCTGAATTTCCAACCAAGTAATTTGGGAAATAAAAAAGTAAAATACACATACGAGTTAAGCTTACAGAAAAAGACATTAAATTCACCATCTAACATCATTACGAAGTGGGAGAAGCTAAATGAGAGAGGGAGGCGAGCAGTAGCATTCAGTGTCTGGTGAGTCGTCATGGGTGTCGGATGTTAGCCGTGGCGCTAATAAAATGTTGTGTAATTACGCTAATATTAGTAATAAAGGTTATCTATTACATTTATTCCAAATTTATATCAGAAACACAATAAATACCCTAGAACTGTAATAAAGACACTGAAATTAATAATACAGTGGTACCTTGGTTAACGATGGTCCCCAAACTCGCCCTTTTATGCAAGTTTATTTTTTAAATGCTTTTGTAAGTGTATTTTTCGGGGTCTAAAAGGACTAGTCTATTTTACATTATTCCTTATGGGGATAAATTCGTTTGGTAATGGCACTTGAACAGCATTCTGGAATGAAAAAATATCATTAACCGAGGTACCACTGTATATGCCATATTATGTGAGTGGGGTAAGGGAGGAGGCCGCCAATCTAGGATAAGATCATAAGATTGATATACACTACTACAGTGGACCCCCGAGTTACGAGCATAATTCATTCCAGAAGGCTGCTCAAGTGCCATTACTGGACGAATTTTCTCCCTTAAGAAATAATGTCAAGTAGGTTAGTCTATTTCAGACCCCCAAAAATACACTTACAAAAGCACTTACAATATTACACTTACATAATTGTACGATTTCCGAGGTGCTCGTAACTCGGGGGTCCACTGTACATTGTTTACATCGGGAGAAACATGCCTAGATCACTCGTCATAAGAAAAAACGCAAAAATAGCGTTTATTATTATTATTATTTATAATAATTTACAGACAAACACAAAATGTCAACACACACACGAACACACCAGCTGATCCCTTGACTGTGTACGTCTTTTGTACCGAAGCATTTTCCTCTTATTTTTCCTCTTCCAAGTGCTGTGCTGCATGTCTATCGTGCACCCCATAGTACAAGATATAACTATCTTATACTATGGGGTGCACTATGGGGTACTATGGGGTGCACCCCATAGTACAAGATACAGTGGTACCTCGAGTTACGATATTTTTTCGTTCGAGAATGCTGTTCAAGTGCCATTACCAAACGAATTTATCCCCATAAGGAATAAAGTAAAATAGACTAGTCCTTTTACACCCCCAAAAATATACCTACAAAAGCATTTAAAAAAATAAACTTACATAAAAGGGCAATTTTGGGGACCATCGTAACTCGAGGTACCACTGTTGTTATATCTTGTACTATGGGGTGCACAATAGACATGCAGCAGCACTTGGAAGAGGAAAAACAAGAGGAAAATGGAAGTACAAAAGAAGTACACAGTCAAGGGATCAGCTGGTTTTTTCGTCTGTGTGTTTACATTCTGTCTCTCTCGTGGCAGCTTAATTAAAAAATGATTAAATTCAGTGAACAAGGTATGTTGATGGTGGTGATGATAATAATAATAATAATAATAATAATAATTAATGAAGATAAATATTTATTTCTTGTAATAATAACAATCGCTCTGGAGTGCTTTAAATGTCAGCTACAAAACCTATACAAGTTCTGCTGCACTTCTATCTTGCACTATGGGGTACACAATCAAGTTCAAATTTGTACAAATATGTGGTCTTGGAGACTTTAAAAGCTAGTGTACTGAGTGGCTGTAAGAAGGAGATTGAGATTAGTGACCCAAGTTCTCATACGGCATAAATATTTTTTTTTTATACTCATCGGAGAGCACGTTGTAACTCTAAGTTGTCGGTAAACGAGTACGTCGGTAAGAGAGGAGAGGCTGTATTTGAATAAAATAGTATTTCACTAACAATTTTATTTTTTGAAGGCAGAAAAAATAGAATGTGGAGAAGTTATCAGATGTGAAAGGAAAGGAAACTCAGCCTGACCAACTGGATCCACGAGTGGCTCCAATGCCTGACCAACTGGATCCACGAGTGGCTCCAATGCCTGACCAACTGGATCACAGTGGCTCAATGCCTGACCAACTGGATCACAGTGGCTCAATGCCTGACCAACTGATCCAGGGCTCAATGCCTGACCAACTGGATCCACGGTGGCTCAATGCCTGACCAACTGGATCCACGAGTGGCTCCAATGCCTGACCAACTGGATCCACGAGTGGCTCCAATGCCTGACCAACTGGATCCACGAGTGGCTCCAATGCCTGACCAACTGGATCCACGAGTGGCTCCAATGCCTGACCAACTGGATCCACGAGTGGCTCCAATGCCTGACCAACTGGATCCACGAGTGGCTCCAATGCCTGACCAACTGGATCCACGAGTGGCTCCAATGCCTGACCAACTGGATCCACGAGTGGCTCCAATGCCTGACCAACTGGATCCACGAGTGGCTCCAATGCCTGACCAACTGGATCCACGAGTGGCTCCAATGCCTGACCAACTGGATCCACGAGTGGCTCCAATGCCTGACCAACTGGATCCACGAGTGGCTCCAATGCCTGACCAACTGGATCCACGAGTGGCTCCAATGCCTGACCAACTGGATCCACGAGTGGCTCCAATGCCTGACCAACTGGATCCACGAGTGGCTCCAATGCCTGACCAACTGGATCCACGAGTGGCTCCAATGCCTGACCAACTGGATCCACGAGTGGCTCCAATGCCTGACCAACTGGATCCACGAGTGGCTCCAATGCCTGACCAACTGGATCCACGAGTGGCTCCAATGCCTGACCAACTGGATCCACGAGTGGCTCCAATGCCTGACCAACTGGATCCACGAGTGGCTCCAATGCCTGACCAACTGGATCCACGAGTGGCTCCAATGCCTGACCAACTGGATCCACGAGTGGCTCCAATGCCCAACTGGACCGGAACTGCCGACCAACTGAAAGTGGCTCCAATGCCTGACCAACTGGATCCACGAGTGGCTCCAATGCCTGACCAACTGGATCCACGAGTGGCTCCAATGCCTGACCAACTGGATCCACGAGTGGCTCCAATGCCTGACCAACTGGATCCACGAGTGGCTCCAATGCCTGACCAACTGGATCCACGAGTGGCTCCAATGCCTGACCAACTGGATCCACAGTGGCTCCAATGCCTGACCAACTGGATCCACGAGTGGCTCCAATGCCTGACCAACTGAATCCACGAGTGGCTCCAATGCCTGACCAACTGGATCCACGAGTGGCTCCAATGCCTGACCAAATACTGATAACATTTAAAGTGCTCCAGATCAATTATTATAAATTATTATTATTCTAAAAACAATAAATGCTATTTTTGCATTTGTTCTTACGACAAGAGTGATTTAGGCATGTTTACCCTGATGTAAACATCTCATATATGGTGGCGGTCTGCCTGCTGTTACCCCTCATATAATATGGCATATATTAGTCATTTCAGCATCTTTATTACAGTTCTAGGGTATATATCATGTTTCTGATATCAATTTGGAATAAATGTAATAGATAGATAACCTTTATTTAGTACATTCATTACTTACTGCTTCCTTAACCTATTGAACCATGAGCAATCATAAAACGCATGAAAACATAGTAAAATATTGTACTATATAGTACTACATACATGTTATACTGTAGTTTAATAACAAATAATGAATGAAGAAAACACTCAGTGAGTGAGTGGTGTGGGGGCTGGCTGCCGGGTCGGAGGGAAGGTAGTAGGGACGCTTAGGTGGCGGGAAACTTAAATATGATTTGGTGGGTGGGAATTTGGCGGCCGGGAATTCGCGAATGTATGAAGCCCGCGAAAGTAGAAAACGCGAAAGTTGAGGGATACCTGTACAAATACAGTACAAATTTTATTTCTTCGCAATTTTACATAGAAGTTTACATAGAAGTGCAAGGAGAGCCACTGACATGCCATGGAATTAAGGGCAGCTTAATCTAATGGCTTATAGACTATATACTTAATATTAGAGAAATTGATTGAGTTTGACTTGTTTAAATATTGTTCAGATTACAATATGATGATATTACATTGTTCAAATTACATTGTGGTGGTACTACATTGTAACAAGTGTTTAGTAGGATGGTAGTTAATAGTAAAAATTGAAATTATCTTAAGGAAAATAACATTTAGCATTTTTAAAATTTACAGAATGCGTATCTAGTTTAGGGCGAGTAGGTGGTAATATAATAGTAATATAATGGTAAAAATTGAAATTATCTTATAGGAAAATAACATTGAGCATTTTTGAAAGTAATATAATAGAACATAATAGTAAAAATGGAAATTATCTTATAGGAAAATAACATTGAGTATTTTTTGAGTACGAGTATTTAGTTAAGGGTGAGTAGGTGGTTTTTGAGAAGAGTCTTAAAATGATTTTCAGACAAGTTTATTTTAGTATTTACTGG
>WNWK01047762.1:0-13801 GCA_009830355.1 Cherax destructor | reverse complement strand
ACCCTTTACCTAATATATATAGCTAAGTTAAATAATAGTCTAATAATAAATAAAAATATTAACGATTTAGCCATAATCGAGAATATTCGCAATATAAAATTATAGAAAATTGAAATATACATTATATACATTGAGGCCCAGTTCAAGGGGCGCAACATTTGGGATTATATTTTGCACCTGGGGGGCGATTACTTTATTTAGAACTGCAGTATGAGAGAGAGAGAGAGAGAGAGAGAGAGAGAGAGAGAGAGAGAGAGAGAGAGAGAGAGAGAGAGAGAGAGAGAGAGAGAGAGAGAGAGAGAGGGAACCCAGGTTTTAAAGGGATCATCGGGAAAGAGAATATAAAGCCCCCCCATCGTTAATCACACCTGCCCATTCATTAGGAAGTAATTATATCTTGAATTAATTTTCACCCTCTTTTACCACTTGTTAGTGCTGTTGCTGCTGAGGCTGTTGCTGCTGAGGCTGTTGCTGCTGAGGCTGTTGCTGCTGGGGCTGTTCCTATTTTTTTTTCTGGTCCTGCTGTTTTGCAGTTGCTGTTGCTTCTTTCTGTTGCTGCTACTGCTGTAACTTTTGTTTTTTTGATGCTACTGCTGTGTTTAATGTTGCTTTTTTTGATCTTCCTTTTTTTTGCTGCTGCTGCTGCGTTCCTCTCAGCTGCTGTTGTTGCTATTTCGGGAGGATGAAAACATCCTCAAGAGTCCCTAATATGACCAGGAACTGAAGCAGGTCATAAGAGACATCCCGTCATCCTAATTATATATGGAGGAAGAGTACAATAAAGACTCACACTTGTAAATTTTTAAACCAGGGTGAATTATTCCGCAGAGTTATATGTTTCAATTCCCAAAATTTGGGACGATTATTGCATTTCCAGAATAAACCCCCCAGAATTATTCTTGGCTGTCCAAATTTTCCAAAGTTCTTAATAAAAGGGGTTTTTTTGGGGGTCCTAGTATCATTGATACGATAAGGATTGACATTGCACGGTGTTAGAATGTTATGAAATGAATCAGACTGTCCCACAAATTTTTTTAAATGTCTAAAGTGGGTCAGATCTAAATGGGAGGAAAAAGAAAAATAAAGTTTTTAAAACCCGCAAGAACTGTATCACTATAAAAAGCAAACCCATTTCGTTTTGGGAGAGATAATTTATCAAAGTTTATTCACTGGTGGATATAAACCGGAGTCTACTGACAGTGCTGCCCTAGATAATAATGATAATAAAATATATTGAGTTAGGCATAAGAATTAACAACTGATTCAATTGCAAACTGGGAATTTTTTCATCCTAATTCACACATTTAACTTATGACAATTGGGCCTTGACTCTGTGGAATTGACTCGCATGTCTCTAACAATATAGGAAAAAAAATTGATGTGCAGTTGTTATGGATTGCATCACACGTTGGATTGCTCCCAAAATTGAGAAATTTTCCAAAAAAAAAACCCCGGGAAGGGGAAATTTTACTATAACTTTGGTTTTCTGTGTCTAGCCTTTGAATAACATTAGGAGAAAAGTAAATAATGAAACTGAATGATATAAAAAAGAACACACAACCCGCACATAGAAGAGAGGACAGACGACGTCACGGTATTTACCTTTTTTGTTATATATGAATGCGTTAAACCCTTAGATCTATCAAAAACAATAAAAAAATGAACGGAGATATCTACGTTTATGGAGTAACACATGAATAACCCGAAATAGGATATGAAACTTAATGCCTTAGGGAGCCAATGTAAACAAACAATGTAAAAGTTTGACTGGTGTTGTGACCCGACTAGACAAGTGCTTCTGACAGTTTGGCAAACCCCGATGATGATTAAGCCAAATGCAATGTATGTAACCCTATGTGTGCTTTATTGTTCCCCTATTGAGGAAAAAGAGATAGCAGTAAATAACCATGTGATGTCAAGCTATCCTAATAATGAAAATGCTATCAATCATATTGCAAATTTCAAATTTGCCAAAAACACACAAACCATTGTACCCTGTTAACCCCGTTTGGGGCCCAGTTTCAGGAAACAAACCATACCACTGGGGTTCGAACCCCGGGGCAGAAGTCTCAAACTCTAGACCGTCGGGGTCTAGTTTTGGACTTTTGTGGAATCCCTCTACTCCAGGATGGGTATGTGCCCCATCTCATGCTGACATATTTCAGCAAGGGAATGTGAATGTAACCCATTTTGTGTGAGGAAAAACATATGCCCGACGAAACATTTATTAAGGAAACGTTTCACCACGATTGTTTTTTTTTTATTTCAATCTGAAGAGGACTGAAAAAACCGTAAACGTTTCATTAAAAATATTTTGATCAGTGCATACAGGGATTTACCTTAAATTTTTTATCCCACAGTAGGTCTACCTACGTGATGGACTAAAATGGGGAAACAGAGCTAGCTTTGTGTCCATCACCCAACTCTCATATACAATGGGGTACCAATACGTTGCAGATGTATACAATTTTGCTAACTAAAAATCTACCTCATTGCTAGAGAGGCTGGAAGAGAATAATGCCTGTCAAAGGTAGTTGAAGTGCTCCCATTTACGGAAAATCAATAGAATATTTTTAAGAACTCACAGCATTAATTCTTTGAGGGCCCGAATCTGCAAGGGGTTCATTTAAGTATTTAGGGAAAAAAAAACAAAAGTTTTAATTTCTGAATTTGTTGTAGAGTGTAACAGAAAGATTTATGTCTCAAGATAACTGTGCAAAATATATGTTGTAGACTTCAAGCGCTGGAGATAAAGGTATAAAATACCGACAGATGCAAAAATAAACAAAAATTTAAGTACTTTTTTCATGATACATAAATACAGTTACTCAGATTATCATCATTGCAGCATATGTGTAGACAAAGGAAAAACCCAAAAAAAAGTCAAACAAAGTATAATTTCCATTGGGGTCGTCTCAAATACAACCTACCCATCATTCCCCACCTGACTACACACTATAAATACTTATAAAAATAAGAAAGAAGGAACACTGCAGCAGGCCTACTGGCCCATGGGGGCAAGTCCAATTCTCCCCCCGGCTTAAGCCAGTGCCTGACCTGTGGTCAGTCACATTCACTTAAGGAAGGAGCACGGGACTGACCTAGTGCCAAACAGCAGGTCCAACCACACCCCCTCATGTATTTTTCCAGTACTTTTTTTCCCAGGTAGGTCTGTTTGTGACTTGAAAAACCCACTGTGGGCGAAACGTATCAATAATGGATCGTATTATACTGCATTTTGTGTATTATTTTACACTTCAGGCGTAACCAGGTTTTTCAATTTTCAGCTTGATTGTAAAATTAAAAAATGATTGAAAGATGAAAAATCATTAGAAATAACTCAAGTTCTTAAACTAATTTATGAAGCCATCCCAAATAAAGAAACCTATAGCTGATTTAAGTAGTTACTTTTTTCTAGTACCAAAGTTTTAAAAAAAGACTTAAAATAATTGTGAAAAGCTAAAAAAACACATAACAAAACGAAAAAAATATAACAAAAACACTGAATGTTGCAACACTGATACAATATATGTTTTAACACTGATACAAACACTGCATGTTTTAACACTGATACAAACACTTTAACACTGATAAAAAATTGTATGTTGTACCACTGATACAAAACTGCATGTTTTAACACTGATACAAACACTGCATGTTGTAACACTGATACAAACACTGTGTAACACTGATACAAACATTGTATGTTGTAACACTGATACAAACACTGCATGTTGTAACATATAAAAAACTGCATGTTTTAACACTGATACAAACACTGTATGTTGTAACACTGATAAACACAGCATGTTGTAACACTGATACAAACACTGCATGTTTAACACTGATACAAACACTGTGTAACACTGATACAAACACTGTGTAAACTGATACAAACACTGCATGTTTTAACACTGATAAAAACACTGGGTAACACTGATACAAACACGCATGTTGAACACTGATAAAAAACTGCATGTTGAACACTGATACAAACACTGCATGTTGTAAACTGATACAAACACTAGTTGAACACTGATAAAAACACTGCATGTTGTAACACTGATACAAACACTGTGTAACACTGATACAAACATTATATGTTGTAACACTGATACAAAAACTGCATGTTGTAACACTGATAAAAACTGTATGTTGTAAAATGATAAAAAACTGCATGTTGTAACACTGATACAAACATTGCATGTTGTAACACTAACAAAAACTGTGTAACACTGATACAAAACTGATGTTGTCAAAGATGAAACACTTTTAACACTGATACAAAAACTTTATGTTGTAACACTGATACAAACACTGTATGTTGTAACACTGATAAAACACTGCATGTTTTAACATGATACAAACACTGTATGTTGTAACAGTGATGCAAACACTTGTAACACTGATATAAACACTGATGTTGAAACCTGATACACTGTGTAACACTGATACAAACACTGTATGTTGTAACATGATCAAACACTTTTTGTAACACTGATAAAACATATGTTGTAACATGATAAAAAACTTTGTAACACTGATACAAACACTGATGTTGTAAAAAACAAACATTTATTTTAAACACTGATACAAACATTTATGTTTAACATGATACAAACATTTTTTAACACTGATACAAACACTGTATTTGTAAATGATACAAACTTATGTTGTAACACTGATACAAACACTATGTTGTAACACTGAACAAAAATTTATGTTGTAACACTGAACAAACATTGTATGTTGTAAACAACCCGGGAACACAAAAACATTTATGTTGAAATCCCCTGTTTTTAACAAACATTTATGTTGTAACACTGACACAAACACTTATGTTAAAACCTGATACAAACACTGATGTTGAACACTGAAAAACACTGTGTAACCTGATAAAAACTTTTTTTAAATGTTTTTAACACTGATACAAACATTTTTGGTTGTAAAACACTTTCCGATACAAACACTGTATGTTGTAACACTGATACAAACACTGATGTGTAACACTGATACAAACACTGTATGTTGTAACACTGATACAAACACTGTATGTTGTAACACTGTACAAACACTGTATAATGCTGATCGGATGAGACCTCGTGTTATGAGAAAATAAAATGAAAACTTAGAAGAAGAAAAATAGACAACCCTTAATGCCCCCCCCATTGTGAATGCCAAAAAAAATAAAAAAAAATGAAAAAATAAAATTTTTTTTAAAAATTTTAAAAGGGCATGTTGGTATTCGTATATTGGATCTGCATGGTGTATTTGAAGGTAGATCTTTAGATATTTAAAAGATATTGCCTGACATGTAAAGAAAACTTTATAAAACCCTTTTATTACCTTGAAAACTGACGTCACTTTGGTTAAAGATACGACCAGGGGGAAGCATTGGGGGGAATAATAAAATAGGCGTTGGGAAAACCCTCATTTTTTTTTAATAACGTCAAACTAGGCACTAAAAATTTCCCTGTTAAGACCGATCTTCCTTAGTGAGATCGAATACACTGAAAAGGGAAACTGATGTGTAGAAGATTTTTAAGTTACCCTAGAAACAGTTATCCCAGATTTTTCAGAAGAAATTGACAGATTGTGTGTATAAACCTAAAAAACCACCCGAATTTTTCATCAAATACCTACCATTGTTAAAGTTTTTAAAGTCGATCAGAAGACGTTTTCTAAAGTTATCGAACGGAAACCAAAATCCCTTTTTTTTAATGATATTGGAAAACTGGCTTTTAAACCGTCTATTAGCACTCTGATTTTTGTATTAATTTGGTAGAATTGACAATATTTTGAAAAAAGGCCAAAAATGAATTAATGTGACATTTACGGGAACGTTTCGCTCCTCAGGACCCAAAATCTAACGGTTTAATGCCCCTGGAGGCGAAAGGGCCACAATTATGTCACATTGGGACTTGTGTCCTTTTTCAACTCTGATTCTTTTTAAGTAAATTAAACCATTTAAATAAAGCCAGTTTTATGAATCATTATTTAAAATTAGTAAATTTTATCCTACATATCCCCCCAAAAAACTAGCCGGGTTTTGAGTTAGATGTCAGAAATTTTAAAATTTGAAGACTTTCAGAGAACGCATTCTCAAGTTTTCACACGAAATAAAAATCCTTCACCTTTCAGAAAAAAAAAGGTAAATTAGCACTACACAGTCAAATAAAAAACGAACCTTCATCTCAATAAGATACACCAGCGTTGAAAGTTTGAAGACTATCAGAAGAGGCATTCTCAAGGTACTACTGCACAGGAAATTTTCTGGTGATACCTAATTATACTGTTTACCCTCAAAGAGTTTTTTTCATTTGCTGCAAAGGTACACTAAACACCCTTTAAAAACCCCCATTCAACATACCTATTAAACACACTAATATACTTAACATACTTAAAACGCATTTGAAACACACTAAACATAGACTAAACATATTAAACATAAACTAAACACAACACTAATTATACTAAACATAGATTAAAACCTTTAAACACTGGACACGCATAAATTAACTAAATACAAGAAAACAAAAAATAAACAAAAAAAACATTAAATTCATCAATTAACACGCTCTAAACATATAATAAACAAAAAGTACACTAAACATGCTAAAAAATAAAAAGATCAAATTTAGTTCAACATACTAATAACTCATAAACACAACCTATACATTCGCTAAATGCAACACGTAATCAAACACAGTAAACACCAAACATGTCTCAACACTATCATTAATGTTACGCACTTCAGAAATCGCAAACATCAAAAAATGTTGATTTAAATCCAAAGTCAGTGGAGACACTTTAGCCGAGGTTAGGGGTGAGGAGTCGGGGGTGAAAAGTGAAGGGGTGAGCAGTGAAGGGTCGGGGGTGAGGAGGGGGGAAGAACAGTGAAGGGTGGGGGAAAGGGGTCGGGGTGAGTGGTAAAGGGTAAGTGGTGAGCAGTGAGGGGAGGGGGAAGAATGAAGGGATAATGGGGATGGCAAGCCGGGAAAAGCCAGGCGAGTGGTGAGGGGGGGGAAGGAAGAAGTGATAAGAGGGGTGAAGAAGGAAGGCTTAAGGAAAAGGGGAGGCGTTACAGTCATTTGTGTGTGTGTGTGTGTGTTTTTTTTTTTTTTTTTTTTTTTTTTTTTTTTTTTTTTTTCTCTTTTTCTCTCTTTTTCTCTCTCTCTCTCTCTCTCTCTCTCTCTCTTTCTCTCTTTCCCCTTTTCTCTCTCTCTCTCTCTCTTTATTGATGGTACAGTGGCAGTAGCACAGAGCCAAATCAAAAAATGAATTGACATTTTTGTACCCAAGCTCGTACGTGAGGGTGACTTAGAATTGCATCACGGGGTGTGTGTGTGTGTGTGCGTGTGCGGGGTCTTGAATACTCTCCCCAATTTTGTTTGCGGGGGGGCGAGACTCAGTTCCGACCCTGCCCTTCACATTTTGATAAGCATTACTGATTTCTGACCTCTTGGTCCTTACATAATTGCTTTTGCATCTAGTTACTTTAATAGCTTTGTTATGTACTGTGGAGGAGTCAGAACATTAGAGGCACACAGGTGTGAGTGATTTTTGTTCTACTCCCGAAACCCCCTCCAGGTATTCTCCAGGAACACTCCCCCAGGATTCCCCGGGAACACTCCCTCCAGGTATTCTCCAGGAACCTCCCCCAGGTATACTCCAGGAACACTCCCTCCAGGTATACCCAGAAACACCCCCTGCAGGTATACTCCGGGAAACCCTTTCCTCCAGGTATACTCCGGGAACACCCCCCAGGTATACTCCAGGAACACCCCCCAGGTATACCCAGAAACACCCCCTCAGGTATACTTATTCGACTAACTCAGCCCCCTTTTCAATCTCTTATTTTAAAAGGGTATTTTGTAATACCCCCAAAGCCTCTCTGTCTCTAGCTCTAATTATCCACTGTTTCCCAATCCTTTTATTTCAAACACTCAATTTTTTTCAATTCCATTTAAAATGTTGTGCGGCGTTATCCTGTGCATCCTTCCGTCCTTTATCTCTCCCGGGATCGTCAACATCAGTTCCTTCAACATCTCCCCATAGTGCTTTTTTCTGTTTCGGGGAAAAGGTATTTTAAAGGGTTTTTTTATCCCGGTTCCCGAACGGCGTTCTGAAGATTGGTAATCTTCAATTTTCTGTTTGCTGATGTTATTAGTTGTAGATGTGCCCTGGTAATATATTTGTGCTTCTGTCTTTTAAGTACTCACTGATTCACTCGAGTATTAGCTTTAACTTCCCCCTGCTATTCTAATTCTGGACTTGTTTGTTGTCGCACTGTCAGATTTTTTTTTAGTCCCGGAAGAAAGAGTCCACCCATCCGTCTCTTGTTTTGCGATTGTGTCATTAAACTTAAGAGGGGTAAGATAGGATTTTTAAACCCCGGGGAAAATTTGCTGGTTTTTCTTTTAAACAAAATTTTTTGCATGCGCCATATTATGCCCAGTGTCTTTCCCGTGTACTAATCCTGACCCTCACATCTCTGCTGCGTCATACTCACATACAAACCTTGCCTCCAGTCTCTTTCCTCTTGTCGTCCTCCCCTTTCTTTACAACTTTTTCTTTATCATTGCTTTCCCTCTGCCTTCCCTCTCCCCCGGGCCAGGTAGGATCAAACGGAATATTTCCCGAAAGATGAAGACAATGACATAATTTGCAGAATAAGATCTCGCCACGTTTCGCTTAAAACGTTAAACTCAACTCACGCGAAACGTTGCCAAAAAAAGGTTGTCCCCAGAGTTTGTTTTGGTGGTTCAGTGGCTCGACTTCGCCTTGCTCTTTTCAGGGCCGAGGTAGCGGCCTTTTAAATTGTACCGCTCCCAGCCCGTCCGAGGACTGCGCTAACCGGGAAACGCTTCCGCGTATTTGTTTAAAGAAATGTGATGCTCTTTGGAGTTTGGGATCACCGATTAAGAAAAAAAAAGGATTTTCTGGCCCAAAGTTGAGATGGAGATGAAGGTGGGGGGAATTCACTGAAATTGGGGGAGGTGGAGGTGGAATTTACGGAATTTAAGTGGGGGGATTTGGGGGTTACGGAAATTGAGGTGATATGGAGGTGGACCCACGTGAAATTGAGGTGAGGTAAAAGGGGAACAGCTATTTAGTGCTCGCACTAATAAAACTGTGTTTATGTATTGTATATTTTGTAATATAATTAGAAGGGAAAAAACCCCTTTTCGGCCCTTCAGACGCTGCTTGAGACACACACTGGTTAGGGGAACGAACATCCCTTGAGAAGTTGTTGCGGGGAAACCCCTGTCAAGGGAATATAACAAGAAAACTGACTAGCCACTAGAATTATTAAGTCCTTGATTTAAATCACATCGGAATCAGGAAAACACTGGAAATCAAAGCTTTTGAAAACACGGGAAAAAGAGGAGGAAAGGGTATACTGTTTTTTTTTAACACATCGTTTTTCCCACCAGGCAGAGGGCTCGAATAAGAGAAACACTTTCATCACTACTCACCCCCTCCTGTCTTGGCAGAGGCGTGCCTACACTACAGTTCAAAGACTGTACCATATCCCCACTCTTCCTTCAAGCCCAGGCACTGTACTTCCTTCCCCGGGATTTAAAGGGCCCGGGGAACCTTTTTCTGAATCCTTCCCTAAATGTTACCTTGCTCCACCCCAAACACAAGTCAAGTCATAAAAACATTTGCCTCCACTCGCTTCTAACACGCTCTCCCCTTGCTGGAAGTCTAAGCCCTTCGCACAAAAAACCTCCTTTCCCCCCATCACACACAAAACCCCCCACCCACTCCAAAAAACCTCCTTTCCCCCTCGCACAAAAAAACCTCCCCCCCTCCCTACAACTTTAAGGACGCCCCTACCTGCCTTCTTCACTACACATTTATACGCTCCCCAAGTCATTCTATAAGTAGATAATAATTGACTTGTCATATAAATGTTGAAGCAGAAAGACCACAGAGATTGTAATTATAAAGCAACGGTTATTTAAAACAAGTTAAAAATTCATTTAATATTCCTTTAAAAACAGTTTGGAACAACTAACGTCATATATTCATTAATTGTAAAAATACAAGCACATTTAGACTGCCTAAATTTAGTCCGGGGGTTGAAAAGGGTTTATAGCCTGTGGTCTCAAGGATATGTCGTATGTAATGTGATGTCCATCCAGTTCCAGTAAGACAGCTATTGAATAAATGATGAATGTGTTTCCTTTTTTAGGACCTCCACCCTGGCGGGAGACAGCAGGTGGGTTAAAAATTTTTTATTATCAGGGTGGTAGAACTCGCAAGCACCTCAGAGGCAGACTGCAGCTAAGGATGAAGCAGGTATTTACCCCCCTGAACCACAACACAGGTGCTCCATGAGGAAGGTGACAGCCCTTGGATTTGTTGTAAGTATATATGCATTTATGTAATATATATATATATATATATATATATATATATATATATATATATATATATATATATATATATATATATATATATATATATATAAAAAAAAAAAAGGACAACGTAATTCCCAAACACTGAGTGAAAGGAAGGTTGACCTGAACCCTTCATTTTTTTTTCAATTCATTCTGTCTGGTGCACTCGACTTTTGAGCGCTGATTGCTGGTGGGGTGGGGTGCCGGCACTCATCCATCACCAGCACCTCACAGGGGTGGTGCCACCTCACACAGTGGATTCTGATCTTGGAGACGAGGCACCAAGCCCCACAATAGCCCCCGACTGAGAGGGAATGCGTGCTGAGAAATGTCAGGGCCTTCCATTGTAAATCGTCTTCAAGAACTGACTGGGGGGTTTTTTTGGGCGGTGGTGGACTCCAGGATGCCTCCCCGCCCACCCCCAAACGTATGTATACACCTGTTTCCCCCTTGGCATTGAGCGGGACTACGGGAGAGTTTTTTTGCTAATCTGCAGTCCAGACTTATGGGTTACCTGCATGGCTCTCCCCTCTCCTCCCATACATTATGTACCACCACTGACACTAATATACCCCAGACACCATAAACCATCTTCCAAATTTTGAAGCAAAAAAAAAAAAAAAAAAATTTTTATATATATATATATATATATATATATATATATATATATATATATATATATATATATATATATATATAATGTGTGTGTGTGTATACCTTAAAAAAAAAAAGTATTCAAGACTCACATTCGTCTTATTAGAACCACTGTTGAGTAAGCAGAACCAACCTGGGCCCGTATTCCATCAAGCATTTAAAAAAACTATTAATATCTCGCTCTTTCGGACTTTTCCCCAGAAATGAGAGAGTTTATCTACCGAGATAAATGAAAAAAACTGGGAAACCCCCGGAAATCAGGAAAAAAAGATACTAATATGAATTAAAAGTGTAATTGGTTTATTTAAGGGCAAAGATGTGAAATAACGGTCAGTCACAGATACAATAGAATATATGGGGTATATATAAGACACAAATGGGGGCTATATAATTTTATTGAGAAGATGTTTCGAGCATGGGGGACGAAATTGATAGTCCTTAATAGACGAAACGTTTCAGAAATAAACGTCGTACCCCCACATCCTATCACTGGTATACAACACCGAAATGTCGACAAGAAAGACATGATATTTGTTGATGGAAAAAACCCAAATGAACGGTAATGAGACCCTTTTATCGACAACGTTTTGCTCACACAGGAGTTTCATGAAGCCACATATTTTTTGGGGGAAACATTGTCAATAAGGATCTCTTTTCCCTAAGCTTGTTTTGTTATTTGACACCATTTCTCCCCCTGGGTGCTTTAATGGCGAAACGTTTTGTCAGAAAACACCAAGTGTTTTACATGTTTCTTACTTATCAACCCGCAGTACCTTGTTTACTTTCGTCAAAAGACGTCAAGTAATGTTTTTTTGATCAAACTGAATAGGAAGTTCAGGGCCTAGACGAGGATATGTTGGACGCTGACTATGTATACTGTGTTGGTAGCTGACTATGTATACTGTGTTGGTAGCTGACTATGTATCTGTGTTGGAGCGCTCTGTATACTGTGTTGGTAGCTGACTCTGTATACTGTGTTGGTAGCTGACTCTGTATACTGTGTTGGTAGCTGACTCTGTTTTTTTAACCCGTTTTTTTGGAGCTGACCCGTATACTGTGTTGGTAGCTGCTATGTATACTGTGTTGGTAGCTGACTCTGTAAATGTGTTTGGGAGCTGACCTGTACACTGTGTTGGAGCTGACTCTGATTCTGTGTTGGGGTGACTCTGTATTCTGTGTTGGTAGCTGACCTGTATACTGTGTTGGTAGCTGACCCGTATACTGTGTTGGGAGAGACTCTGTATATCGTGTTGGTAGCTGACTAGTATACTGTGTTGGTAGCTGACTCGTATCTGTGTTTGGGACTCTGTATACTGTGTTTGGTAGCTGACTTGTATACTGTGTTGGTAGCTGACTCTGTATACGTTTGGTAGCTGACTCTGTATACTGTGTGGTAGCTGACTCTGTATACTATGCTGGTATCTGACGCTGATACTGTGCTGGTATCTGACGCGTATACTGTGTTGGTAGCTGATTTGATACTGTGTTGGTAGCGCTCTGTTACTATGGGGATCTTAATGTAACTGTGTTGGTAGCTGACTTTTCGTGTTTGTAGCTGATTTGTATACTGTGTTGGTACGACTCTGTAATGTTTGGAAACTGACCTGTACACTGTGTTGGTAACTGACTTGTACCTGTGTTGGTACTGAGTACACTGTGTTGGTAGCTGATTAACTGTGTTGGAGCTGACTTTATACTGTTTTGGGAGCTGACTTATACTGTGTTGGTAGCTGACTGTATATGTGTTGGTAGCTGACTGTATACTGTGTTGGTAGCTGATTTGTATACTGTGTTGGTAGCTGACTCTTATACTGTGTTGGTAGCTGACTCTGTATACTGTTTTGGGTAGCTGACTCTGTATACTGTGTTGTAGCGACTCTGTATACTGTTTTGGGTAGCGACTCTGTAACTGTGTTGGTAGCTGCCCTTGTATCTGTGTTGGAGCTGACTCTGTATCTTTTTGGGTAGCTGACCTGTTACTTTTTGGGTTTTACCTGAACTTTTTTATATTTTATGTTTGGATATTTTAAACTTTTGGTATATTTTGTGTTTGGTAGCTGACCTGATACGGTTGGTAGCTGACTCTGATACTGTGTTGGTAGCTGACTCTGTATACTGTGTTGGTAACTGACTCTGTACATGTGTTGGTAGCTGAGTACACTGTGTTGGTAGCTGACCTTATACTGTGTTTGTAGCTGACTGTATACGGTTGGTAGCTGACTTTGAATACGTTTGGTAGCTGACTCTGTACACTATGTTGGTAGCTGGCTCTGTATAATGTGTTGGTAGTGACTTGAAATATGTTGGTAGCTACTGTACACTGTGTTGGTAGCTGACTCTGATACTGTTTTCGTAGCTGACTCTCCCCTGTGTTGGCAGCTGACTCTGTACACTGTGTTAGTAGCTGAATCCATACGCTTGTTGGTAGCTGACTTTGTATGGTATGTTGGTATTTATCTGTATGCTATTTTGGGTGTGACTCTGTACACTGTGTTGGTAGCTGACTTATACATTATGGGTAGCTGACTCCATACACAGTTTTGATGATAGGTACGAAAAGGGGCAAGAGGGGAAACTCGTCGACCCGGCCGGATGCAGAAAAGGGAAACCCAAACCCCTCAAGCACTTTTCAATCGTTAGAAAATGAATGTTCGAAATGTCTCATACATTTTGCGCGCCAAACCACTTTTCCCCATTTAGCCAGTCCCCAGTTTTTGACATTTAAATTTAAAGTAAAT